>CM075742.1:2478993-2525621 GCA_037974335.1 Prionace glauca | reverse complement strand
TCACGTGCTCACTGTGTCTGGAGAGAAATCAAACGCAGCTGCAGGTTTAGCAAAGCTTTATTCTCTTGTGTTTCACTGCAGTATTACAGCTGAGGGCACACATTCAAGTGTGAAGTTAACCCTTTACCAAGATGTCCCTTGAGGCCAGAATTAACATGGTTATTGAAGGGTGTAGACTGGGTTCCTGGTGGGAACGAGCTGTTGCCAATCTCAGCTCAGGTTAGTGGGTACGCAGTGTGAATTGTGCCAATCCCAACTCATCTTAGTGGATGCACGGTGTGGGCTGTGCCAATCACTCTTTTGTGTTCGTGGTTATGTAGTCTGGGCTGTGCCGATCCCAGCTCGGGTTAGTGGTTACGCAGTCTGGGCTGTGTTAGTGTGGAACGTGATGAACTGCTGGACGTTGTGAATGAAATTTGTTCTAAAATCTTTTCCATGAAGAGTGTTGATTTCCATGCAAGAGCTTCAGGAGGAAGAGTTTTGCTGTACCAAGCTCTGGTTGAAAGTTGCTAGATTTAACCCTTTCTTTGACCTCAGGAGGGGGTGTTTTGATGCCAGCGACATGCTTTCTGCCCCAGAGACCTCGCAGACAATAAACTCTCCCACTAGTCAACCTTACAGCCTGTACTCTGCTCTCAACAGGACAGCACAGGATTGAGGAGTCAAATTCAGTTTATTATCATTTTGTTTAGGCTTCCCACCCCCAGGTGAGGGATGAAAAGCACAGCAAGTGTGAGAGAATGAGAAGACTTGGAAAGATGGATAGTATTGTTGGCAAAAAGTAATGTTTCAACGGGGAAAGATTGAATTGGAGAAAGACATAGTAATCTCGGCCTCAACAGAGAGAGGTCCAGGACAAAGCAAGATGAAAAGGGAGGAGAATGAGGTGTTAAAGGGAGGAGATACAGAAGGGAGGGAGAGAAGCAAGATGGGATTGAAGGAGACAGATTTGGATTTGTAAAGGAAGAAGGAAAGGTTCAGTGTAATGCTTGGGACTGACCGAGAGAGGGAAGCTATACTGTTATGATGAGCTGTTGAGAGGAGTGTAGTTTAGACAGAGTGGGATAGTGGTGTGAAGGGACCGGTGTTACTGTGTGGGACTTCTGAGCTTCCATCACCCAACTACGTGGCGGTGATATAAACTGCTGAACCTGAGCAGTTGGATTGGGTAAGAAGTGGCTGAGGGATTGGTGAACTGGCCAAGATCGCTTTCTACGTAGATAATTCCAAACTCGTTCCACTGTCTATTGGCGGAGGGATTCTCCCACCAGCTCCCTGGGGTCCAAGACCCTCGCGATCTGCAGCAAAGAGCCAGATGGGTTGTCGTACAGGACCAAGAGGAAGGGCCGGTTGACGTGGAAGTCCATGATGATATGTGCGAAGCGGGGATCCAATGTCGGAGACTCCTGATCACCCCTCTCGCTCAACTCCAAGAAAGCGTGGTGCTTAACGCTGGAGACCATCACTGGCACATTTGTAATTTTATTCAGTCGTGATGGAGTGTAGAGAGGAGTCAGATCTGGTTGGAAACAAACAGACATTTCTTCGCTTCTGTGCATTTTTTTTTGAATTATCAGTTAGGAATTCAATCTGATTTTACAGTCTCCCCACCCCTCATCACCCCGCAAAAAATATCAAGCACGTCTATGTTCAAAACAGCAATGGTAGCAAGCTCTGAAAGCTCAAGTTTCTGGACAGCAAAGAGCTAGATCCCATAAACAGTAATGTAATCATCACCCAGTATTTCTTCAGTAGTCATAGAACACTACAGTGCAGAAAGAGGCTCTTCAGCCCATCGAGTCTGCACCAAACTCAGTCCTATCCCCATATCCCTACATTTTCTACCCACTAACCCCTCTAACCTATGCATCTGTGGACACTAAGGGGCAATTTCTTAGCACGGCCAATCAACCTAAACCCGCACATCTTTGGACTGTGGGAGGAAACCGGAGCACCCAGAGGAAACCCACGCAGACACGAGGAGAATGTGCAAACTCCACACAGACGGTGACCTGAGCCGGGAATCAAACCCAGGACCCTGGAGCTGTGAAGCAGCAGTGCTAACCACCGTGCTACCCATTTTTGTGGTGCTAGTTGAGAGATAGAACATAGAACATTACAGCACAAACAGGCCCTTCGGCCCTCGAGTTGCGCCGATCACATCAACCCCACCAATCTATAGACCTATCTATAACCCCCAATCCCATTAAACCCCATATACTCATCCAGAAGTCTTTTAAAAGACCCCAGCGAGTTCGCCTCCACCACCGACGACGGCAGCCGATTCCATTCACTCACCACCCTCTGAGTGAAAAACTTACCCCTAACATCACCTCTGTACTTCCCTCCCCGCACCTTAAATCTGTGTCCTCTCGTAGCAACCATTTCAACCCGGGGAAATAGCCTCTGAGAGTCCACCCTATCTATTCCTCTCAACATTTTATAAACTTCTATCAGGTCGCCTCTCAACCTTCGCCTCTCCAGGGAAAAGAGTCCCAGCTCCCTCAACCTATCTTCATAAGGCATGCCTCCCAGTCCAGGCAACATCCTTGTAAATCTCCTCTGCACCCTTTCAATAGCTTCTACGTCTTTCCTATAATGTAACCAGATAATGTAACCAAAGTTGCAGACAACACACTGTATATCCCTCTGACAACTTGCTTTCCCGTCAAACGACTTTGAGATATAGGATAAGTAACTGGGCAAAAAGTTGGCAGATATGGGGAAATGTGAAGTTGGTCATTTTGGAAGGGAGAACAGAACGGTATTATACAAAGAACAAAGAACAAAACAGCACGGGAAACAGGCCCTTCGGCCCAACGAGCCCGCGCCGCCGTCCCATGGTCAGTGACCTATTCATGACTCTAGTCTATGCCTAATGTGTGAGGATCAGGGAGGTCCAATATAGGGACAATTTGTTACCCAATCAATCAGCCTAAAAGCACATTTTTGGGATGTGGGAGGAAACCGGAGCACCCGGAGGAAACCCACGCAACCACGGGGAGAACGCGCAAACTCCCACGGACACAGGCCCAACTCCATGTGTCCGCACAGCAACAGAGATAGCCTCTGAGCTGCCATGATGCTAATCTAATATGGAGAAAAACCATCGAAAGCTACAACACAGAGTGACTTGGGGCCATATGCACAAAACACAGAAAGCTAGCACACAGGTGCTGCAGCTAATCAGAAAAACTAATGGAAGATTGTCCCTTATTTGCAGGGACTGGAGTGTATGAATAGGGAAATCTTGCTACCACTGTACAAGTACTGGTGAGACCATGTCTGGAGAACTGTGAGCAGGAAAGATATTTAATTGGAGGCAGTTCAGAGAAGGTTCACTAGGATGATCCCCAGTACGGAGGGATTGGCTAATGAGGAAAGGTTAAACAGATTGAGACTCTACTCATTGGAATTTAGAAGAATGAGAGATCTCTCATTGAAACACACAAGAGTGCGAAGGGGTTTGACAGGGTCAATGCTGAGAGGATGTTTCCCGTCGTGGGAGAGTCTCGGACCAGAGGGCACAGTCTCAGAATAAAAGAACATCAATTTGAGGCGGAGAAGAGGAGAAATTTCTCCTGAGGGAGCTGTGAGTCTTTGGAACTCATTGGCACAGAGTCCTTGTGTATATTTAAGGCTGAGGTAGATAGATTTTTGATCAGCGAGGGAATCAAAGGTTATAGGGAAAGGGCAGGAAAGTGGATGCGGGGAATGTCAGATCAGTTGAATGGCAGAGCAGACTCAAGCTGCTGAATCAGATACTCTTCCTATTTCCTACGTTCTTATAGATATGAAGCAGGATGAGGGAGGGCGGTTTAACATCGATCCAAGAAAGTAGATGGGATTTCCGCTTAACATCTCATCTCAAATATAGAAGTGCGGCACTCCCTCAGTACTGACCCTCTGACAGTGCGGCAGTCCCTCAGTACTGACCCTCTGACAGTGCGGCACTCCCTCAGCACTGACCCTCTGACAGTGCGGCGCTCCCTCAGCACTGACCCTCTGACAGTGCGGCACTCCCTCAGCACTGACCCTCTGACAGTGCGGCACTCCCTCAGCACTGACCCTCTGACAGTGCGGCACTCCCTCAGCACTGACCCTCTGACAGTGTGGCACTCCCTCAGCACTGACCCTCTGACAGTGCAGCACTCCCTCAGCACTGACCCTCAGACAGTGCGGCACTTCCTCAGCACTGACCCTCTGACAGTGCGGCACTCCCTCAGCACTGACCCTCTGACAGTGCGGCACTCCCTCAGCACTGACCCCCTGACAGTGCGGCGCTCCCTCAGCACTGACCCTCTGACAGTGCGGCACTCCCTCAGCACTGACCCTCTGACAGTGCGGCACTCCCTCAGCACTGACCCTCTGACAGTGCGGCACTCCCTCAGCACTGACCCCCTGACAGTGCGGCGCTCCCTCAGCACTGACCCACTGACAGTGCGGCACTCCCTCAGCACTGACCCTCTGACAGTGTGACGCTCCCTCAGCACTGACCCTCTGACAGTGCGGCAGTCCCTCAGTACTGACCCTCTGACAGTGCGGCACTCCCTCAGCACTGACCCTCTGACAGTGCGGCACTCCCTCAGCACTGACCCTCTGACAGTGTGGCACTCCCTCAGTACTGACCCTCTGACAGTGCGGCACTCCCTCAGTACTGACCCTCTGACAGTGCGGCAGTCCCTCAGTACTGACCCTCTGACAGTGCGGCACTCCCTCAGCACTGACCCTCTGACAGTGCGGCGCTCCCTCAGCACTGACCCTCTGACAGTGCGGCACTCCCTCAGCACTGACCCTCTGACAGTGCGGCACTCCCTCAGCACTGACCCTCTGACAGTGCGGCACTCCCTCAGCACTGACCCTCTGACAGTGTGGCACTCCCTCAGCACTGACCCTCTGACAGTGCAGCACTCCCTCAGCACTGACCCTCAGACAGTGCGGCACTTCCTCAGCACTGACCCTCTGACAGTGCGGCACTCCCTCAGCACTGACCCTCTGACAGTGCGGCACTCCCTCAGCACTGACCCCCTGACAGTGCGGCGCTCCCTCAGCACTGACCCTCTGACAGTGCGGCACTCCCTCAGCACTGACCCTCTGACAGTGCGGCACTCCCTCAGCACTGACCCTCTGACAGTGCGGCACTCCCTCAGCACTGACCCCCTGACAGTGCGGCGCTCCCTCAGCACTGACCCACTGACAGTGCGGCACTCCCTCAGCACTGACCCTCTGACAGTGTGACGCTCCCTCAGCACTGACCCTCTGACAGTGCGGCGCTCCCTCAGCACTGACCCTCTGACAGTGCGGCACTCCCTCAGCACTGACCCTCTGACAGTGCGGCACTCCCTCAGCACTGACCCTCTGACAGTGCGGCACTCCCTCAGCACTGACCCTCTGACAGTGCGGCGCTCCCCCAGCACTGACCCTCTGACAGTGCAGCACTCCCTCAGCACTGACCCTCTGACAGTGCGGCACTCCCTCAGCACTGACCCTCTGACAGTGCGGCACTCCCTCAGCACTGACCCTCTGACAGTGTGGCACTCCCTCAGCACTGACCCTCTGACAGTGCGGCACTCCCTCAGCACTGACCCTCTGACAGTGCGGCAGTCCCCCAGTACAAGATAAATTTGCCATAGCCTCAGATGAAGATAGGCACTAACTGTTGGTGATTTAACCTGAGGCTCACGGTTGAGGAGGAAGGGCCTTCATGAATAGTCTGAGCTGGTACGGGAGTTGAACCCTCGCTGCTGGCGTCACTAACTAGATGTCCAACTGAGCTAAATTGACGGGTTCTCTGGAAGCATTCAGAAGAAAATGAGACTTACCTGAAAGGGAAGAATGTGACAGGTTACGGGGAAGAAGGCATGAGGTGGATTGCTCAGAGAGCTGGGGCAAAGACAATGGGCTGAATGGCCTCATTCCGCACTGTGAATTGTGTGACAGTGATGGCAGTGTGAAGAGATGGGGAACCCTCTTTCGCTACTGTGTTCATTCTGTCTCCAATGTGAACACACTTACTCATTTCGCCGAGTGGGTCTTTCAGCTCCTGATCAGCTGCGATCTTCAGTTTGGGTAAGGAGACACTTGCTCGCACATCCTGCAGCTGACGGACCAGGTCATGGAGGAACACTGGGTTCAGGTTCTCTTCAATTAGGCTCATGTTCCTTCTGATGTCAGAGGGCAGGAAGATGAGCAGACTGATGTCACCCACATATCGAAACAAGCCGATCTGAAGGACAAAGAGCAAATTCTCCTGATTGAAAACCTGTAAAACTTCAGCTTTCATCTCCACCCAAATACCCAGTCACTCAGAGTAGAACAGCACCTGGTATGTAAATGTTTGAACTTTACTGGGGCGGGGGCAATATAAATGATCTAATTGATTTTGCATTGGGGGGAGGGTGGGGGAAGGGGGGGGGGGTGGGGGGTTGCAGTTCCTGTTCCTGATTGATGTCAAACATTCTGCTCTACTGCTCCTCTGCCAGTGCAACACTCCATTAATACTGACCCTTCCTGATAGTGTCACAAGATGTGGAGATGCCAGCGTTGGACTGGGGTAAACACAATAAGAAGTCAGTGTCTGTGTCTGTCTGTGCTGTTTATGTGCTCTGTTGGAGGCCAGAACTCTCCATTCACCTGACAAAGAGGGGAACCACGAAAGCTTGTGAGTTTACTATCAAATAAATCAATGGGACTTGAACCTGGTGTCGTCAGACTTCTTACTGTGTCACAGGAAGCAGCTTTAGAAAAAATGTGAAGGCAGTGGAGAGGGTACAGAAAAGATTCACGTGACTGGCTCCAAGGATAAGAAACTTCAGTAGTGAAGAAACAGCCCAACCATTGCTTACAAGAGAAATGAAGGATAATATTAGATTCAAACAGGAGTCAAATGAGGTTGTGAGCAAGTTTGAGGATTAGGAGAAGTTCAGTATTCAGCAAAGGAGGACAAAGAGACTGATTAGGAGGGAAAAATAACATAAAAGTGGCTATAAAAGCTATAAGTGTATGAAAAGGCAAAAGATTTATGAAGACAAATGTAGATCCTTCATAGTCTAAAACAGAAAGGGGAGGCAATGGCTGAATGGTATTATCGCTAGACTATTAATCCAGAAACTCAGCCAATGTTCTGGGGACCTGGGTTCAAATCCCACCAACAGCAGATGGTAGAACTTGAATTCAATAAAAAATATCTGGAATTAAGAATCTACTGATGACCATGAAACCATTGTCAATTGTTGGAAAAACCCCATCTGGTTCACTAATGTCCCTTAGGGAGATCTGCCGTCCTTACCCAGTCTGGCCTACATGTGACTCCAGAGCAAGGTGGTTAATACTCAACTGCCCCCTGAAATGACCTGGCAAACCACTCAGCTCAGGGGCAACTAGAGATGGGGTAATAAATGCTGGCCAGCCAGCGGTGCCCATAATGAATTTTTAAAAATTATAAACAGAGTACAGAGAAATGGCAAAGCAATTAAACAAATCCTCTCTTTGAGGAAGAGAAAAATAACTTCCCAGAAATGCTAGGGAACCAAGGCTGTAATGAGCAGAAGGAGTTGAAGGAAATTAATATTCCCAAAAGAAAAGCACTGGAGAAATGAATGGAACTGAAAGTTGAGAAATCCCCAGGTTTTGATCTTCGACATCACTTAAAGGAGGAGGGCACGGAAATAATGGATCTGTTGTTTACCAAAATTCTTTAGATCCTAGAGCAGCCCCAGCTGATTGGAGGGCGATAAATATAAGAACATAAGAAATAGGAGCAGGAGTAGGCCATCTGGCCCTTCGAGCCTGCCCCGCCATTCAATAAGATCATGGCTGATCTGTCGTGGCTCAGTTCCACTTTCCCACCCTCTCCCCATAACCCTTAATCCCCTCGCTTATCAAAAACCCATCAACCCGTTTCTTAAAAATATTTAGCGAGGCAGCCTCCACCACTTCAACGGGCAGAGAATTCCAGAGATTCACCACCCTTTGAGTGAAGAAGTTCCTCCTCAACTCTGTTCTAAACCGCCCCCCCTTTATCTTGAGGCTGTGCCCCCTAGTCCTACTGTCTTTTTTGAGCGGGAACAGTCTCTCCACCTCTAGACCATCCATCCCATTCATCATCTTATACGTCTCAATGAGATCTCCCCTCATTCTTCTAAACTCTAACGAGTACAAGCCTAGTTTATTCAGCCTCTCCTCATAGCTCAACGCCCTCAACTCCGGTATCAGCCGAGTAAACCTCCTCTGCACTCCCTCCAGGGCCAAAATATCCTTGCGCAGGTGCGGCGCCCAAAACTGCACACAGTTTTGCACAAATATAATCTGACTGTTTAAAAAGGAGGGAGGGAGAAATGAGGGTATTACAGACTGTTAACTTCATATCAACAGTCGGAAAAGCACAAGAGTATTATAAAGGATATGAAAACTGGGCACTTAGAAACTATGAATGGGATTAGACAAAGTAACCATGGGTTTATGAAAGGGAAGTTAGGTTTGACAAACCCACTGGAATTTTTTTAA
Organism: Prionace glauca; assembly: GCA_037974335.1. NCBI lineage: Eukaryota > Metazoa > Chordata > Chondrichthyes > Carcharhiniformes > Carcharhinidae > Prionace > Prionace glauca. The sequence goes on along the minus strand of CM075742.1, from coordinate 2,517,116 downwards.
GGTTGTAGAATAGATCAGGGTGAACCAGCGCGTGCAGGATTTTAAGAAAGCTTTAGATAAATTCCCACATAAAAGGCTAGAGTGTAAAATTAAAGCGCATGGGATTGAGGGTAATATATTGGCATGGAGTGAGAGTTGGTTCGCAAACAGGAAATAGAGTGGGAATAAAAGGATCCCTGTTGAAGGAGCAGGCAGGGATGAGTGCAGTCCCACTTGGCTCAGTACTTGGGCTCCAGCTATCCACCTCAGATATCAATGATTTGGATAAGGGAACCAAATGTAATATTTTCATAAATACAAAACTTGGTGGGAACGTGGGTGCTGAGGAGAATAGTGGGAGGCTTCAAGGTGAGTTAGACAAGAATGGGCAAATACACGGTAAATGCAGAGTAACATGGATAAACGTGAAGGGATCCACTTTGGACTAAGGAATAGGAAAGCAGAGTATTATTTAGATAGTAATAGATTGGGAAGTGTTGAAGGATGAAGGGTGTCTCAGTACACCAGTCAATGAAACTAGTATGCTGATACAGCAAGCTGTTGAAACTAAGAATTCGGACAGGGCTGGACATCTGGACATCTGGACATAGGGATGTTGTTTCCTCTGGCTGGAGGAGTGAGGGGGGGTGGTGGGGAGATGAGGGAGATCAGAACGAGTCTCAGGATACAGGGTCATTCAGGCAGGAATCAGGAAGAATTTCTTCACTGACAGGTTGGGGAAGCTGTGGAATTCTCTAACGCAGAAATCTGAATATATTTAAGATAATAGATTTCTCAACTCTAAAGGTGTCCAGAAACGCGGGGAGAGTGAGGGAGTTTGGTGTTGAGCTAGAAGTTCAGCCATGATCATTTTGAATAGTGAAGCTGGTTGGATGCCTCGAGTGGTTGTCTCCTGCTCCTGTTTTCATGTCTGTGTGATTTGGAGAAGTCACTCTGTTTTCCTTTGAGAAATGAAAGTGGAAAGGGGATTTGATAGAGGCATCCAAAATCATGAAGGGCCTGGACTGAGAGAAGGAGAGAAGTCCTCAGGGAGAAGCTGCTCCCACATGTGAAAGGATTGAGAACGTGTGGCACTCCCTCAGCACTGACCCTCTGACAGTGCGGCACTCCCTCAGTACTGACCCTCTGACAGTGCGGCACTCCCTCAGCACTGACCCTCTGACAGTGCAGCACTCCCTCAGCACTGACCCTCTGACAGTGCGGCACTCCCTCAGTACTGACCCTCTGACAGTGCGGCACTCCCTCAGCACTGACCCTCTGACAGTGCGGCACTCCCTCAGTACTGACCCTCTGACAGTGCGGCACTCCCTCAGCACTGACCCTCTGACAGTGCGGCACTCCCTCAGCACTGACCCTCTGACAGTGCGGCACTCCCTCAGCACTGACCCTCTGACAGTGCGGCACTCCCTCAGCACTGACCCTCTGACAGTGCGGCACTCCCTCAGCACTGACCCTCTGACAGTGCGGCACTCCCTCAGCACTGACCCTCTGACAGTGCGGCGCTCCCTCAGCACTGACCCTCTGACAGTGCGGCGCTCCCTCAGCACTGACCCTCTGACAGTGCGGCGCTCCCTCAGCACTGACCCTCTGACAGTGCGGCGCTCCCTCAGCACTGACCCTCTGACAGTGCGGCGCTCCCTCAGCACTGACCCTCTGACAGTGCGGCGCTCCCTCAGCACTGACCCTCTGACAGTGCGGCACTCCCTCAGCACTGACCCTCTGACAGTGCGGCACTCCCTCAGCACTGACCCTCTGACAGTGCGGCACTCCCTCAGCACTGACCCTCTGACAGTGCGGCACTCCCTCAGCACTGACCCTCTGACAGTGCGGCACTCCCTCAGCACTGACGCTCTGACAGTGCGGCACTCCCTCAGCACTGACCCTCTGACAGTGCGGCACTCCCTCAGCACTGACCCTCTGACAGTGCGGCACTCCCTCAGCACTGACCCTCTGACAGTGCGGCACTCCCTCAGCACTGACCCTCTGACAGTGCGGCACTCCCTCAGCACTGACCCTCTGACAGTGCGGCACTCCCTCAGCACTGACCCTCTGACAGTGCGGCACTCCCTCAGCACTGACCCTCTGACAGTGCGGCACTCCCTCAACACTGACCCCCTGACAGTGCGGCACTCCCTCAGTACTGACCCTCTGACAGTGCGGCACTCCCTCAGCACTGACCCTCTGACAGTGCGGCACTCCCTCAGCACTGACCCTCTGACAGTGCGGCACTCCCTCAGTACTGACCCTCTGACAGTGCGGCACTCCCTCAGCACTGACCCTCTGACAGTGCGGCACTCCCTCAGCACTGACCCTCTGACAGTGCGGCACTCCCTCAGCACTGACCCTCTGACAGTGCGGCACTCCCTCAGCACTGACCCTCTATGAGTCACATATTTATTTACAGCAATGCTCTTGATTGGCCAACAGACACCCCAAGGATTAATTGTGGTAGATTATCCGAAGCGAAATCAATAACTGGGTTAGGATTTTGAGTGATGTTGATCAGGGGTTGGTTAAAAGATGTTTTGACGTATTGATAAGCTAAGTATGGTAGTATCAGGCTTTGAGGGGCTGAATGGCCTTGTTTGCTCCTCTGGGCCAAGTACAGAGTGTGGTTGTTGCAGCACAAACTCCCAATCAACAGGAGATGTTATAAGAAAAGCCAGTCTGTTCCAAAAGGAGAAGGAATTTGGATTGAGAGAGAGAGCTGCCAGATAGAGTGATCGGGAAAGGCCGGTAGTTCCTGTCCAGCACGGACAGCCAGTGCCTTTACTCTTGGTTCTGGGGTCATCCACACTGAAGATTACCTTGCAACGCAATTCGGTATCGTAGCCATAACGTAAAGGGTAGTGTGTGTCCGACATCATGGGAACGCTGATAACTTGACCATAATCGACACTGAAGGGCTTTTGTATTGTTTGTGCTGTTTTGAATTTTGTTAATAGTTGACCTGAAACAAAAGAGAACATATTGGGAATGTGGGACACCAGTGGCACGTCACAGCCCACACCCAGAATTCCATTTACTAGGCACCAACGCTGGCCGTCTCTCAGCCATTGATTCAACCCCAACAGAACAACCTCAGTTACCAAGCATCGAACAACACTAAACTCAAGAGTCTGCTCCTGAAACACACAGGAGTGCCTGTGCCTGACTAGTTCAGTCTTTCCTGGACAGTCACCCTACTTCCAAACTCTGTAATCCTCACCTGATCCAAACCCTGCCGTCAATATCCCAACTCCAGTCCAGTTCACCAGTGTGCTCTCTGACAGACTATCTGGCCAAGACAATCCCAGTGAGAATCAGCACCTTCAGGAACTGTATCCCAGTGAGAGTCAGCACCTTCAGGAACTGTATCCCAGTGAGAGACAGCACCTTCAGGAACTGTATCCCAGTGAGAGTCAGCACCTTCAGGAACTGTATCCCAGTGAGAGTCAGCACCTTCAGGAACTGTATCCCAGTGAGAGTCAGCACCTTCAGGAACTGTATCCCAGTGAGAGTCAGCACCTTCAGGAACTGTATCCCAGTGAGAGTCAGCACCTTCAGGAACTGTATCCCAGTGAGAGTCAGCACCTTCAGGAACTGTATCCCAGTGAGAGACAGCACCTTCAGGAACTGTATCCCAGTGAGAGTCAGCACCTTCAGGAACTGTATCCCAGTGAGAGTCAGCACCTTCAGGAACTGTATCCCAGTGAGAGTCAGCACCTTCAGGAACTGTATCCCAGTGAGAGTCAGCACCTTCAGGAACTGTATCCCAGTGAGAGTCAGCACCTTCAGGAACTGTATCCCAGTGAGAGTCAGCACCTTCAGGAACTGTATCCCAGTGAGAGTCAGCACCTTCAGGAACTGTATCCCAGTGAGAGTCAGCACCATCAGGAACTGTATCCCAGTGAGAGTCAGCACCTTCAGGAACTGTATCCCAGTGAGAGTCAGCACCTTCAGGAACTGTATCCCAGTGAGAGTCAGCACCTTCAGGAACTGTATCCCAGTGAGAGTCAGCACCTTCAGGAACTGTATCCCAGTGAGAGTCAGCACCTTCAGGAACTGTATCCCAGTGAGAGTCAGCACCTTCAGGAACTGTATCCCAGTGAGAGTCAGCACCTTCAGGAACTGTATCCCAGTGAGAGTCAGCACCTTCAGGAACTGTATCCCAGTGAGAGACAGCACCTTCAGGAACTGTATCCCAGTGAGAGTCAGCACCTTCAGGAACTGTATCCCAGTGAGAGTCAGCACCTTCAGGAACTGTATCCCAGTGAGAGTCAGCACCTTCAGGAACTGTATCCCAGTGAGAGTCAGCACCTTCAGGAACTGTATCCCAGTGAGAGTCAGCACCTTCAGGAACTGTATCCCAGTGAGAGTCAGCACCTTCAGGAACTGTATCCCAGTGAGAGTCAGCACCTTCAGGAACTGTATCCCAGTGAGAGTTAGCACCTTCAGGAACTGTATCCCAGTGAGAGTCAGCACCTTCAGGAACTGTATCCCAGTGAGAGTCAGCACCTTCAGGAACTGTATCCCAGTGAGAGTCAGCACCTTCAGGAACTGTATCCCAGTGAGAGTCAGCACCTTCAGGAACTGTATCCCAGTGAGAGTCAGCACCTTCAGGAACTGTATCCCAGTGAGAGTCAGCACCTTCAGGAACTGTATCCCAGTGAGAGTCAGCACCTTCAGGAACTGTATCCCAGTGAGAGTCAGCACCTTCAGGAACTGTATCCCAGTGAGAGTCAGCACCTTCAGGAACTGTATCCCAGTGAGAGTCAGCACCTTCAGGAACTGTATCCCAGTGAGAGTCAGCACGTACAGGAACTGTATCCCAGTGAGAGTCAGCACCTTCAGGAACTGTATCCCAGTGAGAGTCAGCACCTTCAGGAACTGTATCCCAGTGAGAGTCAGCACCTTCAGGAACTGTATCCCAGTGAGAGTCAGCACGTACAGGAACTGTATCCCAGTGAGAGTCAGCACCTTCAGGAACTGTATCCCAGTGAGAGTCAGCACCTTCAGGAACTGTATCCCAGTGAGAGTCAGCACCTTCAGGAACTGGATCCCAGTGAGAGTCAGCACCTTCAGGAACTATATCCCAGTGAGAGTCAGCACCTTCAGGAACTGTATCCCAGTGAGAGTCAGCACCTTCAGGAACTGTATCCCAGTGAGAGTCAGCACCTTCAGGAACTGTATCCCAGTGAGAGTCAGCACCTTCAGGAACTGTATCCCAGTGAGAGTCAGCACCTTCAGGAACTGTATCCCAGTGAGAGTCAGCACCTTCAGGAACTGTATCCCAGTGAGAGTCAGCACCTTCAGGAACTGTATCCCAGTGAGAGTCAGCACCTTCAGGAACTGTATCCCAGTGAGAGTCAGCACCTTCAGGAACTGTATCCCAGTGAGAGTCAGCACCTTCAGGAACTGTATCCCAGTGAGAGTCAGCACCTTCAGGAACTGTATCCCAGTGAGAGTCAGCACCTTCAGGAACTGTATCCCAGTGAGAGTCAGCACCTTCAGGAACTGTATCCCAGTGAGAGTCAGCACCTTCAGGAACTGTATCCCAGTGAGAGTCAGCACCTTCCGGAACTGTATCCCAGTGAGGGTCAGCACCTTCAGGAACTGTATCCCAGTGAGAGTCTGCATCTTCAGGAACTGTATCCCAGTGAGAGTCAGCACCTTCAGGAACTGTATCCCAGTGAGAGTCAGCACCTTCAGGAACTGTATCCCAGTGAGAGTCAGCACCTTCAGGAACTGTATCCCAGTGAGAGTCAGCACCTTCAGGAACTGTATCCCAGTGAGAGTCAGCACCTTCAGGAACTGTATCCCAGTGAGAGTCAGCACCTTCAGGAACTGTATCCCAGTGAGAGTCAGCACCTTCAGGAACTGTATCCCAGTGAGAGTCAGCACCATCAGGAACTGTATCCCAGTGAGAGTCAGCACCTTCAGGAACTGTATCCCAGTGAGAGTCAGCACCTTCAGGAACTGTATCCCAGTGAGAGTCAGCACCTTCAGGAACTGTATCCCAGTGAGAGTCAGCACCTTCAGGAACTGTATCCCAGTGAGAGTCAGCACCTTCAGGAACTGTATCCCAGTGAGAGTCAGCACCTTCAGGAACTGTATCCCAGTGAGAGTCAGCACCTTCAGGAACTGTATCCCAGTGAGAGTCAGCACCTTCAGGAACTGTATCCCAGTGAGAGACAGCACCTTCAGGAACTGTATCCCAGTGAGAGTCAGCACCTTCAGGAACTGTATCCCAGTGAGAGTCAGCACCTTCAGGAACTGTATCCCAGTGAGAGTCAGCACCTTCAGGAACTGTATCCCAGTGAGAGTCAGCACCTTCAGGAACTGTATCCCAGTGAGAGTCAGCACCTTCAGGAACTGTATCCCAGTGAGAGTCAGCACCTTCAGGAACTGTATCCCAGTGAGAGTCAGCACCTTCAGGAACTGTATCCCAGTGAGAGTTAGCACCTTCAGGAACTGTATCCCAGTGAGAGTCAGCACCTTCAGGAACTGTATCCCAGTGAGAGTCAGCACCTTCAGGAACTGTATCCCAGTGAGAGTCAGCACCTTCAGGAACTGTATCCCAGTGAGAGTCAGCACCTTCAGGAACTGTATCCCAGTGAGAGTCAGCACCTTCAGGAACTGTATCCCAGTGAGAGTCAGCACCTTCAGGAACTGTATCCCAGTGAGAGTCAGCACCTTCAGGAACTGTATCCCAGTGAGAGTCAGCACCTTCAGGAACTGTATCCCAGTGAGAGTCAGCACCTTCAGGAACTGTATCCCAGTGAGAGTCAGCACCTTCAGGAACTGTATCCCAGTGAGAGTCAGCACGTACAGGAACTGTATCCCAGTGAGAGTCAGCACCTTCAGGAACTGTATCCCAGTGAGAGTCAGCACCTTCAGGAACTGTATCCCAGTGAGAGTCAGCACCTTCAGGAACTGTATCCCAGTGAGAGTCAGCACGTACAGGAACTGTATCCCAGTGAGAGTCAGCACCTTCAGGAACTGTATCCCAGTGAGAGTCAGCACCTTCAGGAACTGTATCCCAGTGAGAGTCAGCACCTTCAGGAACTGGATCCCAGTGAGAGTCAGCACCTTCAGGAACTATATCCCAGTGAGAGTCAGCACCTTCAGGAACTGTATCCCAGTGAGAGTCAGCACCTTCAGGAACTGTATCCCAGTGAGAGTCAGCACCTTCAGGAACTGTATCCCAGTGAGAGTCAGCACCTTCAGGAACTGTATCCCAGTGAGAGTCAGCACCTTCAGGAACTGTATCCCAGTGAGAGTCAGCACCTTCAGGAACTGTATCCCAGTGAGAGTCAGCACCTTCAGGAACTGTATCCCAGTGAGAGTCAGCACCTTCAGGAACTGTATCCCAGTGAGAGTCAGCACCTTCAGGAACTGTATCCCAGTGAGAGTCAGCACCTTCAGGAACTGTATCCCAGTGAGAGTCAGCACCTTCAGGAACTGTATCCCAGTGAGAGTCAGCACCTTCAGGAACTGTATCCCAGTGAGAGTCAGCACCTTCAGGAACTGTATCCCAGTGAGAGTCAGCACCTTCAGGAACTGTATCCCAGTGAGAGTCAGCACCTTCCGGAACTGTATCCCAGTGAGGGTCAGCACCTTCAGGAACTGTATCCCAGTGAGAGTCTGCATCTTCAGGAACTGTATCCCAGTGAGAGTCAGCACCTTCAGGAACTGTATCCCAGTGAGAGTCAGCACCTTCAGGAACTGTATCCCAGTGAGAGTCAGCACCTTCAGGAACTGTATCCCAGTGAGAGTCAGCACCTTCAGGAACTGTATCCCAGTGAGAGTCAGCACCTTCAGGAACTGTATCCCAGTGAGAGTCAGCACGTACAGGAACTGTATCCCAGTGAGAGTCAGCACCTTCAGGAACTGTATCCCAGTGAGAGTCAGCACCTTCAGGAACTGTATCCCAGTGAGAGTCAGCACCTTCAGGAACTGTATCCCAGTGAGAGTCAGCACCTTCAGGAACTGTATCCCAGTGAGAGTCAGCACCTTCAGGAACTGTATCCCAGTGAGAGTCAGCACCTTCAGGAACTGTATCCCAGTGAGAGTCAGCACCTTCAGGAACTGTATCCCAGTGAGAGTCAGCACCTTCAGGAACTGTATCCCAGTGAGAGTTAGCACCTTCAGGAACTGTATCCCAGTGAGAGTCAGCACCTTCAGGAACTGTATCCCAGTGAGAGTCAGCACCTTCAGGAACTGTATCCCAGTGAGAGTCAGCACGTACAGGAACTGTATCCCAGTGAGAGTCAGCACCTTCAGGAACTGTATCCCAGTGAGAGTCAGCACCTTCAGGAACTGTATCCCAGTGAGAGTCAGCACCTTCAGGAACTGTATCCCAGTGAGAGTCAGCACGTACAGTGTGCATGGTTGCACAGTGGTTAACACTGCTGCCTCTCAGTGCTTGGGACCCAGGTTCGATTCCCGGCTTGTGTCACTGTTTGTCTGGAGTCTCCACGTTCTCCTATATCTGCGTGGGTTTCCTCCGGGTGCTCCAGTTTCCTCCCACGATTTGAACAAAGAACAAAGAACAACCCAGCACGGGAAACAGGCCCTTCGGCCCAACGAGCCCGCGCCGCCGCATCACCCTACACCTATTCTACCCTGCGTGTCTACAAATAGAACCCCTGACTTAGCCAGATTCAGGGGAGAATAGTGTCAATTTGAAAGACGTGCTGGTTATGTGCATTGACCGTGCTAACTTCTCCCTCAGTGTACCTGAAAGGTGCCAGACTAGGGGATTTTCACAGTGAATTCATTGCAGTGTTAATGTCAGCCTGCTTGTGACACAAGGAATCCGTGATCCCAGCGTTTTGCTGGTTTTAGCTGTGCCCTGGTGATCATGGGTCTTCCCAGCTGAATTAATTTCATTAACACACCATTGCCTTCACCTCCCCTGACCCTGACCCTGACCCTGACCCTGACCCTGACTACACCCAACACTGAATCTACCTCTTGGGTAGAATAATCCATTGCTGACTGTACCTTTATAATGACTGGCACTGAGCAGCAGCAGGCTGAGGTCCCGTGGGATTGAACTGACGACTTGGTTTATCTGGCCATTGCTACGAGACTTTGCCCATTGGTTGATATTCTGCACATCTTGGTGTTCATTTCCGAAAACAGCCTTGGGTCTGGTGCCGTAGAACGTTTCAACTTGTTTCAGGAAATTTGAACGCATTCTCAGCTCTGTGTAAAAATGAAAAAGATGAAACGGCAGCAGCTCAGTACCTAACATTCAGGAGACACGTGCCATGGAATCCGGCCATTCAGATTCAGAAACATCAGGAATAGGAATCACGAAGGTGAGTGGAAAAGCAAATTGTGCGGAGGGTGTGGAAAGTCTGCAGAGGGATCTGGATAGGCTGAGCGAGTGGGCGAGGACCTGGCAGATGGAGTATAATGTTAGCAAATGTGAGGTTATCCACTTGGGAAGGAATAATAGTAGGAGGGATTACTATTTAAAGGGTGAAAAGCTGCAGCATGCTACGGTGCAGAGGGACCTGGGAGTCCTTGTGCATGAGTCGCAAAAACCCAGTCTGCAGGTGCAGCAGGTGATCAGGAAGGTGAATGGAATGCTGGCCTTTATAGCGAGGGGGATAGAATATAAAAGTAGGGAGGTCTTGCTGCAACTGTACAGGGCACTGGTGAGGCCGCAGCTGGAGTACTGTGTGCAGTTTTGGTCCCTGCACTTGTGCAAGGATATTTTGGCCTTGGAGGGAGTGCAGAGGAAGTTCACTAGGCTGATACCGGAGATGAGGGGGTTGGACTATGAAGAGAGACTAAATAGACTGGGTCTGTACTTGTTGGAGTTTAGAAGGATGAGGGGGGATCTTTTAGAGACATATGAGATAATGAATGGGATGGATAGGGTAGAGGTAGAGAGATTCTTCCCGCCCAGAAAGGACAGCAGGACTAGAGGGCACAGCCTCAAGATAAGGGGGGGGATGCAGTTTAGAACGGAGTTGAGGAGGAACTTCTTCACTCAAAGGGTGGTGAATCTCTGGAATTTTCTGCCTGTTGAAGTGGTGGAGGCTACCTCGCTAAATGTATTTAAGTCACGGGTGGATAGGTTTTTGACAGACAAGGGAATTAAGGGTTATGGGGAGAAAGCGGGAAAGTGGAACTGATCCACTTCAGATCAGCCATGATCTTATTGAATGGCGGGGCAGGCTCGAAGGGCTAGATGGCCTACTCCTGCTCCTATTTCTTATGTTCTTAGGACCAGGAGTAGCCCAATGCGCATTCTCCATCATTAAATACCAGCATTACTGATCTTGGGCTTATACTGTACTTTACTGCCACTCCCCATATCTCTTAATTCCCTAAGGGTTCAAAACTCTGCCTTTTAGCCATAAATATATTTGGTGAAGCATCCACAACTCTCTGGGGTTGAGAAGTCCAAAGAACACCCTCCCTAATGACACAGTGGGTTAACCCACTGCACATGGAATGCAGGATTCAAGGTGGCATCTCACCACCATCGTTTCAAGGGCAACTAGGGATGGGCAATAAATGCTGACCAACCAGCAACGCCCACGTCCCACGAATGAATAAAACAAAAGATGCACAACCCTTTGAGTGAAGAAATTTGTCCTCATCTCAGTCTGAAATATCCCTTATCCCTAGACTGTCTCCTTTGTTCTCGATTTCCCATTCATCCAAAAGAATCTCAATGTCTATCCTATCAAATCCCTCCAGTGTTTATTTGTCTGTTTCATTTTGGTCACTTGCTCCTTTTTTTAAACTCCAGAACATTTGGACTCAATTTACTCAGCCTCTCATCCTAGGCTGATATTGTGAGTGGGGATGTGATGGAATCTCACTGCTGCTGATCAGTGTGACCCAGGGAGCAGGAGGTGTGTACAGGGGTAACATTGGTCACACTTGCTGCACTGTCACATTCACATTCCAATCTACCAGCTGGCCTCAAAGATTGGTTAGGTCGCACACTGAGGCTGCCTTACCCCCCCCCCCCCCCCCACACACACACACACACACACACACAAAACACACATACACACACACACAAAACACACATACACACACACACACACACACACACACAAAACACACACACACACACACACAAAACACACACACACACACAAAACACACACACACACACAAAACACACATACACACACACACACACACAAAACACACACACACACACACACAAAACACACACACACACACACAAAACACACACAAAACACAAAACACACACACACACACACACACAAAACACACACACACCCACACACACACACAAAACACACACACAAAACACACACACAAAACACACACACAAAACACACACACACACACACAAAACACACACACACACACACAAAACACACACACACACAAAACACACACACAAAACACACACACACACACACACACACACACACACAAAACACACACACAAACACACACACAAACACACACACAAACACACACACAAACACACACACAAACACACACACACACACACCCACACACACAAAACACACACACAAAACACACACACACATACAAACACGTGACATGCAACACAAACATTTGCGACACATAAATATGCACATGATACGCATAAACACAACACATATATACACACAATGCACATTTACATACACACACACACACAAAAAAGACATACATTCACTGGAAAATTGGCATAAATAGGTGTGTGTTGACAGAGTTCCAGGCACATAGACAATCTATTGACAGACACTTTAACTCTCACTGTCATGGATTAAGACTCCATAATTTCTTACTCTTTTGCGTATAGATTCGTGAAAGAGTTTTGAAGCGTTTTGGGAGCGCTGTAATTTCACTCAGCAGGTCCTTGTAGACACTGTGAACATTCAAATCCTTCACTAGATCGTAGTTCAGAATTCCATGCAAAACCTGCTGCTGCCTGGATAAGGTTCCTTAAAGAGGGAATGAAAGAGATGCCAGTATAAGTAATGGACCCATGTCAGCACTGCTATTGCCCCGTCGCTCTTTGAAAGATCAGAGACCACTTTTAAAATCATGGAATGGCCACAGTTCAGAAGGAGGTTAATTGGTCAGTGATGGCACCCTCCATTTGTCTCATTCGCTGCCTTCTCCCCATTCCAGTGCAATCTTTTCTCAAGATATTGATCCAATTCCCTTTCAAAAGCTATGATTGAATTTGTCTCCACCACACACTCAGGCAGTACTTTCTTGATCAGAACCCTCAGGTTACCATTGGGTCCTTTTGCCAAACATAGAAATTGGAGCAGGAGGAGGCCACTCAGCCCTTCGAGCTTGCTCAGTCACTCAGCATGATCACGGCTGATCCTTGGGCTCAAGGCCATATTCCTGTGTTTCCCCCACACCCCGTGTCACCTTTAGAATCAATAAATCTATTTCCTTCCTAAATATATCCAGTGACTTGGCCTCCACATCCTTCTGTGGAAGAGAATTCCACATGTTCACCGTCTCCTCGTTTCGGGCATATCCTGAGACTGTGCCTCCTTGTTCTAACCTCAGGAAGTAACATCCTTGCATCTGGTCTGCCCAGCCCTGTCAGAATTTATATTTCACTGAGGAACCCCTGTCATTCTTCTCAATTCCAATGAGTAGAGGCCCAGTCGACCCAATCCCCTGCTCACTCATCAATCCTGCCATCCCAGGAATCAGCCTGGCGGACCTTTGCCGCACTCCACTCTGGCAAGTACATCCTTTCTGAGATAAGGACACCAAAATTGCACACAATACTCCTGGTGTGGCCTGACCAAGCCCTGTACAGATGTTTAAAACATCCTTGCTCCTGTACTCAAGTCCTCTTGTAATGAACGCTAACCTAACATTTGCCTTCCGAGCTGCTTGCTGAACCTGCCTACTTGTGAGGGTCCCAGTATTGTGTCACACTATCATCATGTTAAATGGGATATCTAGAACCCTACAATGCAGAAACAGGCCCTTCGGCCCATCGAGTCTGCACCGAACACAATCCCACCCAGACCCTATCCCCATATCCCTACACATTTACCTGCTAATCCCTCTAACCTACACATCCCAGGACACTAAGGGGCAATTTTAGCATAGCCAATGAACCTAACCCGCACATCTTTGGACTGTGGGAGGAAACCGGAGCACCCGGAGGAAACCCACGCAGACATGAGGAGAATGTGCAAACTCCACACAGGCAGTGACCCGAGCCGGGAATCGAACCCAGGACCCTGGAGCTGTGAAGCAGCAGTGCTAACCACTGTGCTACCGTGCCGCCCTATGGATAGGCTTCAAACAGGTCTAACATCTCGAGACGGAGCATCCGTGAGGCTCAGTGGGCCATCAGGAGCAGCAGAATTATACTCGACCACAATCTGTAACCTCAGGCCTGGTACTTCCCTCACTCAACCATTACTGTCAAAACAGGAGATCAATCCTGGTTCAAAGAAGAGTGCAAGAGGGCAAGTCAGGAGCAGCACCAGACACACATTAAAAACGAGGTGTTGCTTTACTGATCAGGGAGAATGTCACAGCTACACGGAGGGAGGACACCTTGGTGGGATCATACAGTGAGGCCATATGGGCAGAACTCAGGAACAGGAGCAGTGTAATCACACTGCTGGGGTTGTATTACAGACCTCCCAACAGCCAGCGTGAAGCGGAGGAACTGATATATCAGCAGATTGTGGGAAGATGGAAAAACAACAGGATTGCTGTGATGGGCAATTTAACTTTCCAATATAGACTGGGATTCCAGGGGCTGGGATGGGGCAGAGTTTGTTCAGTGTGTTCAAGGGGCAATATGTAGTTAGCCCCTTACCGAGTTGGACTATCTTAGACCTGGTTCTGGGAAACAAGGTAAGAAGTCTCGCAACACCAGGTTAAAGTCCAACAGGTTTATTTGATAGGAAACGCCACAAGCTTTCGGAACATGCTGTCCCTTCGTCAGGTGAGTGGGGAGTTCACCTGACAAAGGAACAGCGTTCCAAAAGCTTGTGGCATTTACTATCAAATAAGCCTGTTGGACTTTAACCTGGTGAAGAGAGAAGCAATCTTCTCTCTTGCCTCTCTTAATAACCCGGGGTAGATTCCATTGGGCCCTGGGGAAATTATCCACCTTAAAGCTCTTCAAGCAACCCAACTCTGAATAGTGTGGATGAACAGAGGGATCTAGGTGTATGTGTACATAGATCCCTGAAAGTTGGGAATCAAGTAGATAAGGTTGTTAAGAAGGCGTACGGTGTCTTGGCGTTTATTGGTAGGGGGATTGAATTTAAGAGTCGCAGCGTCATGTTGCAACTGTACACAACTCTGGTGCGGCCGCACTTGGAGTTTTGTGTGCAGTTCTGGTCCCCACATTATAGGAAGGATGTGGAGGCTTTGGAGAGGGTGCAGAGGAGGTTTACCAGGATGTTGCCTGGTATGGTGGGGAGGTCCTATGAGGAGAGACTGAGGGATTTGGGGTTGTTTTCGTTAGAAAGAAGGCGGCTAAGAGGGGATCTCATTGAAACATATAAGATGATTAGAGGTTTAAATAGGGTGGACAGTGATAGCCTTTTTCCTCAGATGGAGAAAGCTAGCACGAGGGGGCACGACTTTAAATTAAGGGGGGGTAGTTATAGGACAGATGTCAGGGGTAGGTTCTTTACCCAGAGGGTGGTGAGGGACTGGAATGTCCTGCCTGCTGCAGTTGTAAATGCACCTAGTTTGGGGGCATTTAAGAGATCCGTGGATAGGTTTATGGATGGTAAGGGTTTGGTTTAGGTTAGTGGGTCATTGTTTTGTAACTGGTCGGCGCAACATCGTGGGCCGAAGGGCCTGTTCTGCGCTGTAATGTTCTATGTTCTATGTTCTAACACTACTTCTTTCTTGATCTCAAAATGCTCTAGCATATTAGCACGCTCCACACTAATCTCATTATCCTCCATGTCCTTCTCCTTGGTGATGCAAAGTGTTCATTTCAGATTTCGCCCACATTCTCTGTCTCCAACCACAAGTTCCCTCCTTTATCCTTGAGAGGTCCTGTCCTCCCCCAAGTTATTCTCTTGTTTTTAATGTGTGTATAAAAAACCTGGGGATTCTCTTTAACTCTCCTTGCCAAGGTCATTTCATGGCCCCTCCTTGTGCTTCTAATTTCCTTCTTGAGTTCTTTCCTGCTTTCTTTACATTCCTCACGGGCCCTGTCCAATTTTAGCTTCCTAAACTTTACATATGCTTCTTTTTCCTTTTTGACTAAACTCATAACCTCCCTTGTTATCCAAGACCCCCTTTCCTTACCATTCTTGTCTGTCTTCCTGACTGGAATACGCTGATGCTGAAATCAGTAGGTCTTTAAACATCTCCCAAATGTCAAATGTGGACTTCCTTGTTATCAGCTGCTCCCAATGAACTCTCCCGAAGCTCCTGCCTAATTCTGTCGTTATTTGCTCTTCCCCAATTTAGTCTCTTCCCACTGACTCATCCTTATTCAGAGATGTCTTAAAATTTAAGGATTTCTGATCATTGTATCCAAAATGCTCTCCCGTAAAGCAGGCCAAACTCATTTGCCAATACAAGATCTGGTATGGCTCCTCCTCTGGTTAAAATATCCACAATCTGTTTCAAGAAATAGATAAGACTGAAGCATTCACAGCAATCGTCAGCCGGAATTGCCGAGTGGATGATCCATCTCAGCCTCCTGCAGAATTCTCCCAGTATCACAGCTGTCAGTCTTCAGCCAATTCACTCCACTCCACACTGATATCAAAAAACAGCTGAAGGCACTGGATTCTGAAAATGCCCTGACAATATTCCAGCAATAATATGGAAAACTTGTGCGTCAGACTTACCGAGTCTTAACAAAATATCCAGACTTGTGCTGACAATTTGCAAATGATCTTCGTGCCACATAACTGCGAGGCAAAAACCATCTGCAAAAAACGTGGGAAGCTGACCATCGCCCCTTGATGTTCAGTGGCAAACCCACTGTGAATCCCCCAATACCAATACTCTGAGGGTTTGCATTGACCAGAAACTGGAGTAGATTAGCCATGTGTATACAATGGCTACAAGAACAGATCAAAGCCTAGGAAACCTGCGACGAGTAATGCATCTCCTGACTCCCCAAATTCTGTCCACCATCTACAAAGAACCAGTCGGGGGTGTGACCCAGTGAGAGTCAGTGTGTGTGGGACCCGTACCCCAGTGAGAGTCAGTGTGTGTGGGACCCGTACCCCAGTGAGAGTCAGTGTGTGTGGGACCCGTACCCCAGTGAGAGACAGTGTGTGTGGGACCCGTACCCCAGTGAGATTCAGTGTGTGTGGGACCCGTACCCCAGTGAGAGTCAGTGTGTGTGGGACCTGTACCCCAGTGAGAGTCAGTGTGTGTGGGACCCGGACCCCAGTGAGGGTCAGTGTGTGTGGGACCCGTACCCCAGTGAGAGTCAGTGTGTGTGGGACCTATACCCCAGTGAGAGTCAGTGTGTGTGGGACCCGGACCCCAGTGAGAGTCAGTGTGTGTGGGACCCGTACTCCAGTGAGAGTCAGTGTGTGTGGGACCCGTACCCCAGTGAGAGTCAGTGTGTGTGGGACCCGTACCCCAGTGAGAGTCAGTGTGTGTGGGACCCGTACCCCAGTGAGAGTCAGTGTGTGTGGGACCCGTACCCCAGTGAGAGTCAGTGTGTGTGGGACCTGTGCCCCAGTGAGAGTCAGTGTGTGGGACCCATACCCCAGTGAGAGTCAGTGTGTGTGGGACCCGTACCCCAGTGAGGGTCAGTGTGTGTGGGACCCGTACCCCAGTGAGAGTCAGTGTGTGTGGAACCCGTACCCCAGTGAGAGTCAGTGTGTGTGGGACCCGTACCCCAGTGAGAGTCAGTGTGTGTGGGACCCGTACCCCAGTGAGAGTCAGTGTGTGTGGAACCCGTACCCCAGTGAGAGTCAGTGTGTGTGGGACCGGTACCCCAGTGAGAGTCAGTGTGTGTGGGACCCGTACCCCAGTGAGAGTCAGTGTGTGTGGGACCCGTACCCCAGTGAGAGTCAGTGTGTGTGGGACCCATACCCCAGTGAGAGTCAGTGTGTGTGGGACCCGTACCCCAGTGAGAGTCAGTGTGTGTGGGACCCGTACCCCAGTGAGAGTCAGTGTGTGTGTGTGTGGGACCCGTACCCCAGTGAGAGTCAGTGTGTGTGTGTGTGGGACCCGTACCCCAGTGAGAGTCAGTGTGTGTGGGACCCGTACCCCAGTGAGAGTCAGTGTGTGTGGGACCCGTACCCCAGTGAGAGTCAGTTTGTGCGGGACCCGTACCCCAGTGAGAGTCAATGTGTGTGGGACCCGTACCCCAGTGAGAGTCAGTGTGTGTGGGACCCGTACCCCAGTGAGAGTCAGTGTGTGTGGGACCCGTACCCCAGTGAGAGTCAGTGTGTGTGTGTGTGGGACCCGTACCCCAGTGAGAGTCAGTGTGTGTGTGTGTGGGACCCGTACCCCAGTGAGAGTCAGTGTGTGTGGGACCCGTACCCCAGTGAGAGTCAGTGTGTGTGGGACCCGTACCCCAGTGAGAGTCAGTTTGTGCGGGACCCGTACCCCAGTGAGAGTCAATGTGTGTGGGACCCGTACCCCAGTGAGAGTCAGTGTGTGTGGGACCCATACCCCAGTGAGAGTCAGTGTGTGTGGGACCCGTACCCCAGTGAGAGTCAGTGTGTGTGGGACCCGTACCCCAGTGAGAGTCAGTGTGTGTGGGACCCGTACCCCAGTGAGAGTCAGTGTGTGTGTGGGACCCGTTCCCCAGTGAGAATCAGTGTGTGTGGGACCTGTACCCCAGTGAGAGTCAGTGTGTGTGTGTGTGGGACCCGTACCCCAGTGAGAGTCAGTGTGTGTGTGTGTGGGACCCGTACCCCAGTGAGAGTCAGTGTGTGTGGGACCCGTACCCCAGTGAGAGTCAGTGTGTGTGGGACCCGTACCCCAGTGAGAGTCAGTGTGTGTGTGTGTGGGACCCGTACCCCAGTGAGAGTCAGTGTGTGTGTGTGTGGGACCCGTACCCCAGTGAGAGTCAGTGTGTGTGGGACCCGTACCCCAGTGAGAGTCAGTGTGTGTGGGACCCGTACCCCAGTGAGAGTCAGTGTGTGTGGGACCTGTACCCCAGTGAGAGTCAGTGTGTGTGGGACCCATACCCCAGTGAGGGTCAGTGTGTGTGGGACCCGTACCCCAGTGAGAGTCAGTGTGTGTGGGACCTATAAACCAGTGAGAGTCAGTGTGTGTGGGACCCGGACCCCAGTGAGAGTCAGTGTGTGTGGGACCCGTACCCCAGTGAGAGTCAGTGTGTGTGGGACCCATACCCCAGTGAGAGTCAGTGTGTGTGGGACCCATACCCCAGTGAGAGTCAGTGTGTGTGGGACCCGTACCCCAGTGAGAGTCAGTGTGTGTGGGACCCATACCCCAGTGAGAGTCAGTGTGTGTGGGACCCGTACCCCAGTGAGAGTCAGTGTGTGTGGGACCCGTACCCCAGTGAGAGTCAGTGTGTGTGGGACCCGTACCCCAGTGAGAGTCAGTTTGTGCGGGACCCGTACCCCAGTGAGAGTCAGTGTGTGTGGGACCCGTACCCCAGTGAGAGTCAGTGTGTGTGTGGGACCCGTTCCCCAGTAAGAATCAGTGTGTGTGGGACCTGTACCCCAGTGAGAGTCAGTGTGTGTGTGTGTGGGACCCGTACCCCAGTGAGAGTCAGTGTGTGTGGGACCCGTACCCCAGTGAGAGTCAGTGTGTGTGGGACCCGTACCCCAGTGAGAGTCAGTGTGTGTGGGACCCGTACCCCAGTGAGAGTCAGTGTGTGTGGGACCCGTACCCCAGTGAGAGTCAGTGTGTGCGGGACCCGTACCCCAGTGAGAGTCAGTGTGTGCGGGACCCGTACCCCAGTGAGTGTCAGTGTGTGTGGGACCCATACCCCAGTGAGAGTCAGTGTGTGTGGGACCCATACCCCAGTGAGAGTCAGTGTGTGTGGGACCCGTACCCCAGTGAGAGTCAGTGTGTGTGGGACCCGTACCCCAGTGAGAGTCAGTGTGTGCGGGACCCGTACCCCAGTGAGAGTCAGTGTGTGCGGGACCCGTACCCCAGTGAGTGTCAGTGTGTGTGGGACCCGTACCCCAGTGAGAGTCAGTGTGTGTGGGACCCGTACCCCAGTGAGAGTCAGTGTGTGTGGGACCCGTACCCCAGTGAGAGTCAGTGTGTGTGGGACCCGTACCCCAGTGAGAGTCAGTGTGTGTGGGACCCGTACCCCAGTGAGAGTCAGTGTGTGCGGGACCCGTACCCCAGTGAGAGTCAGTGTGTGCGGGACCCGTACCCCAGTGAGTGTCAGTGTGTGTGGGACCCATACCCCAGTGAGAGTCAGTGTGTGTGGGACCCATACCCCAGTGAGTGTCAGTGTGTGTGGGACCCATACCCCAGTGAGAGTCAGTGTGTGTGGGACCCATACCCCAGTGAGAGTCAGTGTGTGTGGGACCCATACCCCAGTGAGAGTCAGTGTGTGTGGGACCCATACCCCAGTGAGAGTCAGTGTGTGTGGGACCCGTACCCCAGTGAGAGTCAGTGTGTGTGGGACCCGTACCCCAGTGAGAGTCAGTGTGTGTGGGACCCGTACCCCAGTGAGGGTCAGTGTGTGTGGGAGCCGTACCCCAGTGAGAGTCAGTGTGTGTGGGACCTGTACCCCAGTGAGAGTCAGTGTGTGTGGGACCCGTACCTCAGTGAGAGTCAGTGTGTGTGGGACCCGTACCCCAGTGAGAGTCAGTGTGTGTGGGAGCCGTACCCCAGTGAGAGTCAGTGTGTGTGGGACCTGTACCCCAGTGAGAGTCAGTGTGTGTGGGACCCGTACCTCAGTGAGAGTCAGTGTGTGTGGGACCCGTACCCCAGTGAGAGTCAGTGTGTGTGGGAGCCGTACCCCAGTGAGAGTCAGTTTGTGCGGGACCTGTACCCCAGTGAGAGTCAGTGTGTGTGGGACCCGTACCCCAGTGAGAGTCAGTGTGTGTGGGACCCGTACCCCAGTGAGAGTCAGTGTGTGTGGGACCCGTACCCCAGTGAGAGTCAGTGTGTGTGGGACCCGTACCCCAGTGAGGGTCAGTGTGTGTGGGACCCGTACCCCAGTGAGGGTCAGTGTGTGTGGGACCCGTACCCCAGTGAGGGTCAGTGTGTGTGGGACCCGTACCCCAGTGAGAGTCAGTGTGTGTGGGACCCGTACCCCAGTGAGGGTCAGTGTGTGTGGGACCCGTACCCCAGTGAGGGTCAGTGTGCCTACCCCAGGAAATGTCAGTGGTTTCAACAGGAGGAGAGAAGGGGAAGAATGTGTTGTTGGTTGTTGCCTATGTCTTGGGGACAGATTGAATCAACATCTTTCTCACCGAGAGACAATGATGACAGAGTGGTAGCTACACTAAGCGGAGACAAGCAGACATTGCCATTAGGATTCCTGCTGGCCACCAGTCGATAAAGATCATAGCCAAAGTCCGAGATTGCGTATGCCAGTCTCTGTACTGAGGAGGCCAGGATCTCCTCCTCCTCTTCCTCTTCCACATGGTAATCCAGTGATTCCAATAACGAGGTGGTATCCTCTGTGGGCTCCTGGAAATATTCAGCACAATCATCACTTTGGCAGTGCAAAACAATCTGCCTAGCACTGAGATCCAGCCAAACATAATGTAATATACAGGACTGAGTTACACACGGGACAGAGTTACACACGGGACAGAGTTACACACGGGACAGAGTTACACACGGGACAGAGTTACACACGGGACTGAGATACACACGGGACTGAGATACACACGGGACTGAGATACACACGGGACTGAGATACACACGGGACTGAGATACACACGGGACTGAGATACACACGGGACTGAGTTACACACGGGACAGAGTTACACACGGGACAGAGATACACACGTGACAGAGATACACACGGGACTGAGATACACACGGGACTGAGTTACACACGGGACAGAGTTACACACGGGACAGAGATACACACGGGACAGAGATACACACGGGACTGAGATACACACGGGACTGAGTTACACACGGGACAGAGTTACACACGGGACTGAGATACACACGGGACTGAGATACACACGGGACTGAGATACACACGGGACAGAGATACACACGGGACAGAGATACACACGGGACTGAGATACACACGGGACAGAGTTACACACGGGACAGAGTTACACACGGGACTGAGATACACACGGGACTGAGATACACACGGGACTGAGATACACACGTGACTGAGATACACATGGGACTGAGTTATACACTGGGCTGAGATACACACGGGACTGAGTTACACGCGGGACTGAGATACACACGGGACTGAGTGATACACACGGGACTGAGATACACACGGGACTGAGATACACACGGGACTGAGATACACATGTGACTGAGTGATACACACGGGACTGAGATACACACGGGACTGAGATACACACGGGACTGAGATACACGCGGGACTGAGATACACACGGGACTGAGATACACACGGGACTGAGATACACATGGGACTGAGATACACGCGGGACTGAGATACACGCGGGACTGAGATACACGCGGGACTGAGATACACACGGGACTGAGATACACACGGGACTGAGATAACACGGGACTGAGATACACACGGGACTGATATACACACGGGACTGATATACACACGGGACTGATATACACACGGGACTGAGATACACGCGGGACTGAGATACACGCGGGACTGAGATACACGCGGGACTGAGTTACACGCGGGACTGAGATACACACGGGAGTGAGATACACACGGGACTGAGATACACATGGGACTGAGATACACACGGGACTGAGATAACACGGGACTGAGTTATACACTGGGCTGAGATACACACGGGACTGAGATACACACGGGACTGAGATAACACGGGACTGAGATACACACAGGACTGAGATACACACGGGACTGAGATACACATGGGACTGAGATACACACGGGACTGAGATACACACGGGACTGAGATACACACGGGACTGAGTTACACGCGGGACTGAGATACACGCGGGACCGAGTTATACACTGGGCTGAGATACACGCGGGACTGAGATACACGCGGGACTGAGTTACACGCGGGACTGAGATACACACGGGACTGAGATACACACGGGACTGAGATACACACGGGACTGAGATACACATGGGACTGAGATACACACGGGACTGAGATACTCGCGGGACTGAGTTACACGCGGGACTGAGATACACACGGGACTGAGATACACATGGGACTGAGTTATACACTGGGCTGAGATACACGCGGGACTGAGTTACACGCGGGACTGAGATACACGCGGGACTGAGATACACATGGGACTGAGTGATACACACGGGACTGAGATACACGCGGGACTGAGATACACGCGGGACTGAGATACACGCGGGACTGAGTTACACGCGGGACTGAGATACACACGGGACTGAGATACACACGGGACTGAGATACACACTGGACTGAGATACACACGGGACTGAGATAACACGGGACTGAGTTATACACTGGGCTGAGATACACACGGGACTGAGATACACACGGGACTGAGATAACACGGGACTGAGATACACACGGGGCTGATATACACACGGGACTGATATACACACGGGACTGATATACACGCGGGACTGAGATACACGCGGGACTGAGATACACGCGGGACTGAGATACACGCGGGACTGAGTTACACGCGGGACTGAGATACACACGGGAGTGAGATACACACGGGACTGAGATACACATGGGACTGAGATACACACGGGACTGAGATAACACGGGACTGAGTTATACACTGGGCTGAGATACACACGGGACTGAGATAACACGGGACTGAGATACACACAGGACTGAGATACACACAGGACTGAGATACACACAGGACTGAGATACACATGGGACTGAGATACACACGGGACTGAGATACACACGGGACTGAGATACACACGGGACTGAGTTACACGCGGGACTGAGATACACGCGGGACCGAGTTATACACTGGGCTGAGATACACGCGGGACTGAGATACACGCGGGACTGAGATACACACGGGACTGAGATACACACGGGACTGAGATACACATGGGACTGAGATACACACGGGACTGAGATAACACGGGACTGAGATAACACGGGACTGAGATACACACAGGACTGAGATACACATGGGACTGAGATACACACGGGACTGAGATACACACGGGACTGAGATACACATGGGACTGAGTTATACACTGGGCTGAGATACACTGGGCTGAGATACACACGGGACTGAGTTACACGCGGAACTGAGATACACACGGGACTGAGATACACAGAGGACTGAGATACACATGGGACTGAGTGATACACATGGGACTGAGATACACACGGGACTGAGATACACACGGGACTGAGATACACACGGGACTGAGATACACACGGGACTGAGATACACGCGGGACTGAGATACACGCGGGACTGAGATACACGCGGGACTGAGATACACGCGGGACTGAGTTACACGCGGGACTGAGATACACGCGGGACTGAGATACACACGGGACTGAGATACACACGGGACTGAGATACACACGGGACTGAGATACACACGGGACTGAGATACACACGGGACTGAGATACACACGGGACTGAGATACACAGGGACTGAGATACACACGGGACTGAGATACACATGGGACTGAGATACACATGGGACTGAGATACACACGGGACTGAGATACACACGGGACTGAGATACACAGGGACTGAGATACACACGGGACTGAGATACACACGGAACTGAGATACACACGGGACTGAGATACACATGGGACTGAGATACACATGGGACTGAGATACACAGGGTCTGAGATACACACGGGACTGAGATACACACGGGACTGAGATACACACAGGGACTGAGATACACACGGGACTGAGTTGTTGACAGGAATCTGTTGAAGAACTTCAGATATCTTGACAAAAAAAATCTACTCTCTGTTTTAAATAGGTAACTTCTTATTTTAAATAGTTATTCCCCAGTTCTAGATTCCCCACAGGAGGAGCCAACCTCTCTACCTCAATTCTCTATCAAACCCCCTCAGCATTTCAAATCAAATCTTACTCTTGTACATTCTGTCAGTCTGGATTCCACCAGGATCACTCTGTACCTGCCCCTGGAACAAACATGGACAAACAGCTGAACTCCAGAGGTGGGGTGAAAGTGACTGGCGGTAACATCAAGGCAGCGTTTAACTGAGCGTGGCATTAAGGTGCTCCAGCAAAACTGGAATCAATGGGAAATCCCTCTGTTGGTTGGTGTCATACCTGGGACACAGGAAGATGGTTGTGGGGGGTCCAAGACATCTCTGCAGGAGTCCCTCAGGGGAGTGTCCGAGGCCCAACCATCATCAGCTGCTTCATCAATGACCTTCCCTCCAACATAAGGTCAGAAGGGGGGATGTTCGCTGATTGTACAATGTTCATCATTCGCAACTCCTCAGACACTGAAGCAGTCGGTGTTCAAATGCAGCAAGATCCAGATAATATCCAGGCTGGGCTGACAAGTGACAGTAACGTTCGTGCCACACAACTGCCAGGCAGTGACCATCACCAATAAGAGGGGGACTGCGGTTGAAACAACCAATCACCACCTTCTGAAGAACAGCTAGGGATGGGTAATAGATGCTGGCTTAATCAGTGATCCTCACATCCTGTAAATTAATAATAAAACCCTAGCTTTTCGGAGACAACCTCTCATTCCAGGTCTGGTAAACTTTCTCTAATCTGCTTCCAACACATTTACATCCTTCCTTGAATAAAGTATCCAGTATTGTACACAGTACTCCAGATGTGCTCTCACTCATACCCTGCAGCATAGCCTCACTACTTTTGCTTTTAATTCCCTTTGCAACAATCGATAACTTTTGACCTGTAACAAAAAACAGAAAATCTGGAAAAACTCCGCAGGTTTCACAGCGGTTGTGGAGAGAGAAACAGAGTAAATGTTTGAAGGCTGTTTGATTTCTTCAGAACTGTTCTTCAGAGAGCACTGTACCGGTACTAGCTTTCCTCATCATTTGCTCTCCCTGCGTACTAACTGTTTGTAATTCAGGCATTAGGATATCCTGATCTACCTAAGTCTCCGAGCTCTGCAAGATTATTTACTTCATTTTTATTCTTTCTGTCAAAATGGACAATTTTCCTGGGTGTCCTTGTGCAGGAATCTCAAGGAGTTGGTTTGCAGGTGCAGCAGGTAATTAAGAAGGCAAATGGAATTTTATCCTTCATTGCTGGGGGATGGAGTTTAAAAACAGCGAGGTTATGTTGCAGCTGTATAAGGTGCTGGTGAGGCCACACCTGGAGTACTGTGTACAGTTTTGGTCTCCTTACTTGAGAAAGGATATACTGGCACTGGAGGGGGTGCAGAGGAGATTCACTGGGTTGATTCTGGAGTTGAGAGGATTGCCTTACGAGGAGAGACTGAGTAGACTGGGGATATACTCATTGGAATTCAGAAGAATGAGGGGAGATCTTATAGAAACATATAAGATTATGAAGGGAATAGATAAGATAGAAGTGGGGAAGTTGTTTCCACTGGTGGGTGAAACTAGAACTAGGGGGCATAGCCTTAAAATAAGGGGAAGCAGATTTAGGACTGAGTTGAGGAGGAACTTCTTCACACAAAGGGTTGTGAATCTGTGGAATTCCCTGCCCAGTGAAGCAGTTGAGGCTCCCTCATTGAATGTTTTTAAGGCAAAGATAGATAAATGTTTGAACAGTAAAGGAATTAAGGGTTATGGTGAGTGGGAGGGTGAGTGGAGCTGAGTCCATGAAAAGATCAGCCATGATCTTATTGAATGGCGGGGCGGGATCGAGGGGCCGGATGACCAACTCCTGCTCCGAGTTCTTATGTTCTTACATGTTCTCAGTAACCTTATTAAGAAGATTTCTGCCTGATCTCCATGATCTGTTGTTACATTCCTGGAGATTTTAACCTGAGTCCCCAGTCATTGCCAGAGTAAACCATTCTCACTTATCAATGAATCACAGAATTGTTACAGTACAGAAGAAGGCCATTCAGCCCATCCTATCCTCTTCAGCTCTCTGAATGGCTCTCGGTAAATAGTCCATTCTCCTGCCTTCTCCCAGTAACCCGGCAATTCTTCCTGTTCAGATCAGAGTTTTACTCTCTGTTGATTCTGGCTCTGCCTCACTCTCCGGCACTTCATTCCAGACCTGAGCCGCTCTCTATGTGAAAAACATTTCTCCTGATGTTGTTTTTGCTGCTCTTACTGATTACTGTAAACCCTGTGCCCTCTCATTCTCAATTCTTTTAAGAGTGGGAACAGATTCTCCCGATCTAGTCTGTCCAAAACCACTCATAATTTTGAACATCTGCAGCAAATTTTCCTCCCTCGGACCGTGTAGCTGTTCCTGGGATTATTCTGTGATTGTTGGTGTGGGTTGTTCAACCTCTAACTTATTTTCTTCTCCACTTTCACCGTTATCAGCATCTGATTGTTCTGGAGTGCGCAGCGAGATTGTTCAAGAATAACTTCCAGAAACAGGCTGTCCTGAGCGGAGAGAAGCAGATTGTTCTTCCTCCTCAAGCTGGCTCTGTCATTATCTGTATCCGAACTGCAGCCATCTGCTTGGGTTCTGTCCATTCGCAGCCGTGACACACCTTTCAATCGAACTTCAGTTCAAAACGATGAACTGAGCACCAGAATTTGCTGTTTTTTTTCCGGGAGACGGTTTTAAAAATCTTCCACCCCTTTTGTGTGAAGGGATCCTGACTCTGATCCCACCTTGTCTCAGCCCCCAGCACAACCAGCACGGGGCGGCACGGTAGCACAGTGGGTTAGCACTGCTGCTTCACAGCTCCAGGGTCCTGGGTTCGATTCCCGGCTCGGGTCACTGCCTGTGTGGAGTTTGCACATTCTCCTCGTGTCTGCGTGGGTTTTCTCCGGGTGCTCCGGTTTCCTCCCACAGTCCCAAAGATGTGCGGGTTAGGTTCATTGGCTATGCTAAAATTGCCCCTTAGTATCCTGGGATGTGTAGGTTAGAGGGATTAGCAGGTAAAATGTGTAGGGATATGGGGATAGGATCTGGTTGGGATTGTGTTCGGTGCAGACTCGATGGGCCGAAGGGCCTGTTTCTGCACTGTAGGGTTCTATGGTTCTATGTTCTAGGGTTCTAAAGGGCCAGCCAGCGATGCTGGGGGGTCCAGGCCAGGGTGCCAATGTCCAGAGGGTATCCTCTTCCCCAGCACCCGAATCTTTGGGGTGCCCTGATTGCCCCCACTTCACTCCAGCGGGGTTGGGCTGTTAGTTCCCCACCAGTGAGGAGCGACAGTAAACCACACTGCATTGAAGCACTCTGGCAAGGTGGGACAGGCTATTGTCCCTGGGGCCTTCAGTCCCAGACCCACTAATCACATTTGAATTATATTAAAATTAGAATTAAAATACTTTCTCCAGCTCCCCGATTTCCAGCGGGAAGCAGACTCAGGAAATCCGGTGCTGGGAGATGCTATTACAGCGGGAACGCATGCATAAATCCCACACATCACCCCCCTTGAGATTCTCCCAGCACTCCGTGCAACAGGATTAGCCGCAGCGGAATGGGAGAACTACCCCCCCCCCCACCCCCCCCCCGCCCCCCGCCCCCCACCCCCCACCCCCCCGCCCCCCGCCCCCCACCCCCCCCGCCCCCCACCCCCCACCCCCCCCCGCCCCCCACCCCCCACCCCCCCGCCCCCCACCCCCCCCCACCCCCCCGCCCCCCCGCCCCCACCACCCCCCCACCCCCCGCCCCCCCCCACCCCCCCCCACCCCCCCGCCCCCCCCACCCCCCCCCACCCCCCCGCCCCCCCCACCCCCCCCCCACCCCCCCGCCCCCCCCACCCCCCCACGCCCCCCCCCACCCCCCACCCAAACGCGACACTCCTTTTAGATTAGTTTCACTCTGATCAGAACAGACCCTACGCAGTGAAAATAAATACAAAAACCATCAGAGAGAAGCTGATGTGGGGAGAAGACAGACTTCACCTGAAAATAACTGATAACTCACCAGTGGAAAACTATCTTCTTGACTTGAAGAGAGTCTGGCAGCTCCCAGGAACAGCAGAGCAGTTAGAATCTTCATTCTGTCATTGGAAACACGGGGAAACGGAAAAAACACCATTAGAATCCTGACACTGAGAGTCCAGACAGGCCCAATGTGGAGGGTCAGTGCTGAGGGAGTGCCGCACTGTCAGAGGGTCAGTACTGAGGGAGTGCCGCACTGTCAGAGGGTCAGTGCTGAGGGAGTGCCGCACTGTCAGAGGGTCAGTGCTGAGGGAGTGCTGCACTGTCAGAGGGTCAGTACTGAGGGAGTGCCGCACTGTCAGAGGGTCAGTGCTGAGGGAGTGCCGCACTGTCAGAGGGTCAGTGCTGAGGGAGTGCCGCACTGTCAGAGGGTCAGTGCTGAGGGAGTGCCGCACTGTCAGAGGGTCAGTGCTGAGGGAGTGCCGCACTGTCAGAGGGTCAGTGCTGAGGGAGTGCCGCACTGTCAGAGGGTCAGTGCTGAGGGAGTGCCGCACTGTCAGAGGGTCAGTGCTGAGGGAGTGCCGCACTGTCAGAGGGTCAGTGCTGAGGGAGTGCCGCACTGTCAGAGGGTCAGTGCTGAGGGAGTGCCGCACTGTCAGAGGGTCAGTGCTGAGGGAGTGCCGCACTGTCAGAGGGTCAGTGCTGGGGGAGCGCCGCACTGTCAGAGGGTCAGTGCTGGGGGAGCGCCGCACTGTCAGAGGGTCAGTGCTGAGGGAGCGCCGCACTGTCAGAGGGTCAGTGCTGAGGGAGCGCCGCACTGTCAGAGGGTCAGTGCTGAGGGAGTGCCGCACTGTCGGAGGATCAGTGCTGAGGGAGTGCCGCACTGTCGGAGGATCAGTGCTGAGGGAGTGCCGCACTGTCGGAGGATCAGTGCTGAGGGAGTGCCGCACTGTCAGAGGGTCAGTACTGAGGGAGTGCCACACTGTCAGAGGGTCAGTGCTGAGGGAGCGCCGCACTGTCAGAGGGTCAGTGCTGAGGGAGTGCCGCACTGTCAGAGGGTCAGTGCTGGGGGAGTGCCGCACTGTCAGAGGGTCAGTGCTGAGGGAGCGCCGCACTGTCAGAGGGTCAGTGCTGAGGGAGTGCCGCACTGTCGGAGGATCAGTGCTGAGGGAGTGCCGCACTGTCGGAGGATCAGTGCTGAGGGAGTGCCGCACTGTCGGAGGATCAGTGCTGAGGGAGTGCCGCACTGTCAGAGGGTCAGTACTGAGGGAGTGCCACACTGTCAGAGGGTCAGTGCTGAGGGAGCGCCGCACTGTCAGAGGGTCAGTGCTGAGGGAGTGCCGCACTGTCAGAGGGTCAGTGCTGGGGGAGTGCCGCACTGTCAAAGGGTCAGTGCTGAGGGAGCGCCGCACTGTCAGAGGGTCAGTGCTGAGGGAGTGCCGCACTGTCAAAGGGTCAGTACTGAGGGAGTGCCGCACTGTCAGAGGGTCAGTGCCGAGGGAGTGCCGCACTGTCAGAGGGTCAGTGGTGAGGGAGTGCCGCACTGTCAGAGGGTCAGTGGTGAGGGAGCGCCGCACTGTCAGAGGGTCAGTGCTGAGGGAGTGCCGCACTGTCAGAGGGTCAGTGCCGAGGGAGTGCCGCACTGTCAGAGGGTCAGTGCTGAGTGAGTGCCACACATTGGGTGGTGCTGTTTTTCGTTTGAGGTATTAAAGTAAATCCTTATCCTCTGGTTAGGTGTGTGTGAAATGTTATCTCAGAGAAATGCAAGGAGCACTTCCCAGCATTCTGATCAATGTTCATCCCGAGATCAACATTCTCTACAATTGAACTGTTTGTTCACATATTGCTGTTTGTGGGATCTTGCTGTGCACAAATTGGCTGTTGTTCTTCCTGCATAACAACAGTGAAAACCAGTCAAAGTGCTTCATTCATTGGAAACTCTGTGGTTCATCCTGGGGTCAAGTACAATGTGCTGTAGTGATTTCCAATCCCCTTTGTGGTGTTCGCCCACCCTGTCTCTGTCACCTCCTCTACCACCCTGTCTTCTTCAGAATCTCTCCCGTCATTACTCTGCTCTCTTTTACCGACCTCATTCCCCTATTTCTAACCCTGCTTCTGCTGTATCCACACCATTTGCTGGAATTCCCTCCCCAAATCTCTCAGCTTCCCAACTCTGATTGGAGAGAATATTGCAGCAGTTTCATTATGTGGCCCTCTGCTTCAATTGCCCACATCCATCCCTACTGCCATTGGTCGCCTGTTAGACTTGACAACATCCAGTCCAGTGATGGCTACAATATCCACAGTACCATACGCTCCAACAGTTACTCTCGACAGGGGATGGTTATTCAGTTACAGCCTATACCAGGCTCCAATTGCATTGTGTTTCTCTCTCACTTGGTCGTCCGTTGCATTACTCTGGAATTTCATCTTCAGCTGCAGCAGATTCCAACGCGACACAGAAAGGGCGGAAAGCCTAAAATCTTTCCACCGCCTTCCCGGCACGGATGGCACGGTTAGCACTGCTGCCTCACGGTGCCAGGGGCCCAGCTTCAATTCCTGGCCCAGATCTTTGTCCGTGGAGTTTGCACATTCTCCCCGTGTCTGCATGGGTTTCCTCCAGGTGCTCTGGGCTCCTCCCACAGTCTGAAAGATGTGCTGATTAGGGTGCATTAGCCGTGCTAAATTCTCCCTCTGTGAATCTGAATAGGGGTCAGAGTGTGGCAGCTGGGGGATTTTCACAGTAACTTCATTGCGGTGTTAATATAAGCCTACTTGTGACACTAATAAATCAACTTTAAACTTTGCCTTTCCTCGAAGGTTAAGTTGTTCTGTATAAACATACATTGTGAAAATTGTTGAGTTTATTAAAACTTCTAGAACACTTTCAGGTATAATAACCCTGCCTTAAATGACTTTGCCAACTACAGGGACCTTGTCAAGAATTTCTCTGACTCGTACATTTGGCTGTGTGCAGCCTCTGGGTGGAACGAGTCACGTAGTTTGGGAGATATAAGAACATAAGAACATAAGAAATAGGAGCAGGAGTAGGCCATCTGGCCCTTCGAGCCTGCCCCGCCATTCAATAAGATCATGGCTGATCTGTCGTGGCTCAGTTCCACCTTCCCGCCCTCTCCCCATAACCCTTAATCCCTTCTCTTATCAAAAACCCATCAACCCGTTTCTTAAAAATATTTAGCGAGGCAGCCTCCACCACTTCAACGGGCAGAGAATTCCAGAGATTCACCACCCTTTGAGTGAAGAAGTTCCTCCTCAACTCTGTTCTAAACCGCCCCCCCTTTATCTTGAGGCTGTGCCCCCTAGTCCTACTGTCTTTTTTGAGCGGGAACAGTCTCTCCACCTCTATCCTATCCATCCCATTCATCATCTTATACGTCTCAATGAGATCTCCCCTCATTCTTCTAAACTCTAACGAGTACAAGCCTAGTTTATTCAGCCTCTCCTCATAGCTCAATCCCCTCAACTCCGGTATCAGCCGAGTAAACCTCCTCTGCACTCCCTCCAGGGCCAAAACATCCTTACGCAGGTGCGGCGCCCAAAACTGCACACAGTACTCCAGCTGCGGCCTCACCAATGCCCTGTACAGCTGCAGCAAGACCTCCCTACTTTTATATTCAATCCCCTTCGCTATGAAAGCCAGCATCCCATTCGCCTTCCTGACCACCTGTTGCACCTGCAAGCTGGGTTTTTGCGACTCATGCACAAGGACCCCGAGGTCCCTCTGCACCGTCGCCTGCTGCAGTTTTTCGCCCCGTAAGTAATAGTCCTTCCTACCATTCCTCCTACCAAAGTGGACCACCTCACACTTGCCAACATTAAATTCCATTTGCCATTTCCTGGCCCATTCGCCCAGCCTATCTAGATCCTTCTGCAGACTCTCCACACCCTCCGCACAATTTGCCTTTCCCCCAATCTTGGTGTCATCAGCAAATTTCGACACCCTGCACTCGGTTCCCTCCTCCAGATCATCTATATAAATGGTAAATAGCTGAGGCCCCAGCACCGACCCCTGGGGCACCCCACTAGTCACCAACCGCCAATCCGAATAGCATCCATTGACCCCCACTCTCTGCCTCCTATTTGACAACCAATCCTCTATCCACGCTAACACCCTACCCCCAACTCCATGTCCCCTGACCTTCTGCAATAACCTCTTGTGAGGTACCTTGTCAAACGCCTTCTGAAAATCCAGAAAGACCACATCCACCGGCTCTCCTCCATCCACTGCCCTAGACACATCCTCATAGAACTCCAGTAAATTTGTCAGACACGACTTCCCTTTAATGAAACCGTGTTGCGTCCGCCCTATCAAGCAATTCCCCTCAAGATGCCTCGCTATTTCCTCCTTAATGACGGTTTCTAACATTTTACCTACCACAGACGTTAAACTAACCGGCCTATAATTCCCCGCCTTTTGCCTGGCACCCTTCTTAAACAACGGCGTAACATTAGCCGTTTTCCAATCTTCCGGCACTTCCCCGGAATCCAGCGACGTCTGGAAAATATATGGAATATATCTGTCACAGGACCTACCAACTCATCAAATCCTGACCTTTCCATCTCTCTGGTCCTGCCTCAGGTTCCACACTGGACCAAGAAGATTGGCTGTCTGATCCAAACCTTACACAACCTTTCGCTCAAAGGTCATATTTACTGTAACAGATAAAACCAGAACAATACATGTTTACTCACTGAGCCCAGCAGCAGAGATAAGCAAAGGTCAGGGATCCTGTGTAGAAATCCATTAAAGATATCTTGTTAAAAGGCGGGGTGAGAGATGACCAATGCAATATAACTCTCATCCGAGGCAGAATAATTAACTCCACTCTTCAGAACACAAACTCCTCATTAACATTCACTATTACTTAGCTACATGATTATACTTCACCCCAGTTGGATCTCCCTTTAATCTTCTAAACTGCAGGATGTATAATCTAATCTGTGCAAATGCCTTCAGAATGTCACCTTTTTAGCCTCAGTGTGTCTCTGGTAGATCTCGAGTGCACTGTCTGTGAGGCTGATCTATCCTCCCCAAGCCAGAATCCCCTTAATGGTCTGATCAGTTATATCCTGGATTGTGACATTATCAGAGAATCACCATCGATACTGGGTCCTGACTAACGATTCAATGTGAGGGAGGGTTGGTGGGGGGGTCTACAGTGTGAACTGGAGCCCAAGCTAATGATCAAACTGCAATTTGAAGGAAAATGTAACGTTCCAATCTGCAAACTTCAGGAAATGATTCAGAATCAAATGGGGGCTAAATCCCAACTTCAAAAAACTACATTGTGGATAACTGCAGGTTTCTGGTTGTCATTTAGGAAAAGAATGTCATTTCATCCTCAAAAATTATTTCAGTTAGCTGTGAGTCATCACAGTGTAAAAACTTTCCATAAACTCAGTTGGAAAATTCTGCCGTTGGGTCTGTTTCAGAGATTGTTTGGCTTAGGCAGCAACACTCTCAAACCTGGGTTAGAGAATCGAGGCCATTATCCCGTCCTCAACAATGCCCCCACCCCCAGCCAAACCCGCTGGCCCCCGCCCCCTCACCCCCGCCCCCAGCCATAACCTCTGCACTCTACTGCACCCCATCCCCAGCCAAACTCTGTGCCCCACCCACCCCCCACCCCAGCCAAACCTTCTGCCCCCCCGCCCCTCACCCCAGCCAAACCTTCTGCCCCCCCGCCCCTCACCCCAGCCAAACCTTCTGCCCCCCCGCCCCCCACCCCAGCCAAACCTTCTGCCCCCCGCCCCTCACCCCAGCCAAACCTTCTGCCCCCCCGCCCCCCACCCCAGCCAAACCTTCTGCCCCCCAGCCAAACCTTCTGCCCCCCCGCCCCTCACCCCAGCCAAACCTTCTGCCCCCCACCCCAGCCAAACCTTCTGCCCCCCGCCTCCCCACCCCAGCCAAACCTTCTGCCCCCCCGCCCCTCACCCCAGCCAAACCTTCTGCCCCACTGCCCCCCACCCCCCAGCCAAACCCTTCGCCCTGACTGCCCCCCTACCCCCCCCCCCCTACCCCTTCTATATCCCTGGCTCCCAGCCCTCAATCTCTCTGCTTTGCAGAATCACACCATTGTTAGATTGCAGAATGAGGCCATTTGGCCCACTGAGCCTGTACCAGTTAACCAAAGGAGTAATTCTCTTCGGGCTTCTTTCTCACCTTTTGTCCGTAATCGATCGTGTTATCCCCTTCACAAAGCTTCGAATGAACCTGCCTCCATCACACTCTCAGGCAATGCAGAGCAGATCTGAACCACTCGCTGTGAGAATTAACTTCTCCCCATGTTGCTTTTGCTTTCTTTACTCTCTTGTTCGTGATCTTTGTATGAGTGTCTACTCTGTCTAGGCCCCTCATGATTTTGAACGTCTCTATCAAATCTCCTTTCAGCTTTGCTTCTCTCCAAGGAGAACAGTCCCAACCTCTCCAAAGTATCTTCAGAACTGTAGTTCCACATCGCTGGGATTATTCTCATGAAACCTTTCTGCTCTCTCTCTCTAATATCTTCAAATCCTTCCTAAAGTGTGGCACCCAGAGCTGGACACAATACTCCAGTTAAGAACAAACTAGTGTCTTATATACTTCAACACAACCTCCTTACACTTGTATTCTGTGCCTATTATTAAAGCCCAGGATACTGTTTGTTTTATTAACCGTGCTTTCGATTTGCCCGGCGTCCATCTGTGTCTTCTCCACATTTACACCAGATCTTTCTACCCTTGTCCCAGCAATGGGGAAGGTATCAACACTGATGCAAACAGTAACCACATTGATCCACTTTCTCTCTGGAGTCTTTGTTGCCCAATGGTGAGACTGAAGAATTTGTTCATTCCGCCAGAATAGGGTTTGAAATAACAACAGCAGTTCCAGGAGGGGTTGAGTTTGGATTATTTAGTGTGTTGTGGACAGCGCGTGTGTCCATGAGTGCCTGTGTGAGTGTGAAGTGGGCCGTGATGGTATTTATTCTTCACATTTGCATCTCACTGCTGGCCCTCTAGCATGTACATTTCAACCAACCCTTAAATGTGTCAATGTTTCTAATATTCCATCTGATAATGTGCTCCTACTTTAGTACAAAATTACTGGGAGAACAAGTACTGGTTCAACAATACTTGTAAAAACATGACAGTAACTAGAATGGCAATGAAAAATATCCCAGACATTTGGTGGTACACAGGTTTGACCGAACTGGAATCATATCTCTTGTCATCCAGTCCCATCACGGAGAATCCCAGTGAACCAATCTCTTTCCCTTTTTTCATTTATTCAAGTTTATGGGGCATGTGTCATTGGCTAGGACAACATTTATTGCCTGTCCTTAGTTTCCTTTGAGAAGGTGGTGATGAGCTGCCTTCTTGAATTACTGCTGCCCATGAGGTGTAGCTACACCCACAGTGCTGTTAGGGAGGGGGTTTCTGGATTTTGACCCAGTGAAAGAATGGTGATATATTTTCAAGTCAAGATGATGAGTGACTTGGGGGGGAATTTTCAGATGGTGGTGATTCCAGGAATCTGCTGCTCT
Source organism: Prionace glauca (assembly GCA_037974335.1). Lineage (NCBI taxonomy): Eukaryota > Metazoa > Chordata > Chondrichthyes > Carcharhiniformes > Carcharhinidae > Prionace > Prionace glauca. The sequence continues at coordinate 2,481,545 of CM075742.1, read as the reverse complement.
TGTCCTCGATGGTGGAGGTGGTGGGTTTGGAAGGTGCTGCCTAAGGAACCTTGGTGAGTTGCTGCAGTGCATCTTGTAGATGGTACACACGGCTGCTACTGAGCGTCGGTGGTGGAGAGATTGAATATTTAAGGTGATGGATGGGGTACCAATCAAGTGGACTGATTTTTCCTGGATGGTGTTGAGCTTCTTGAGTGTTGTTGAAACTGTGCTCGTCCAGGCAAGTGGGGAGTATCCCATCACACTCCTGACTTGTGCCTTGTAGATGTTGAACAGGCTTTGGAGAGTCAGGAGGTGAGTTACTCACTGCAGAATTCCCAGCCTCTGACCTGCTCTTGGAGCCACAGTATTTAAATGGCTAATAAAAACAGAAATTGCTGGAAAAACTCAGCAGATCTTGCAGCATCTGTGGAGAGAGAAACAGAGTTAACATTTTATGTCTATATGACTTCTTCTTCAGAGATGCTTCCAGTCCTGCTGAGTTTTGCCAACATTTTCCAGTTTTTACTTCAGATTTCTAGCATCCACAGTATTTTGTTCAGTTCAATTTGTGGTCAATGGTTACCTCTGGGATGTTGGTAGTGTGGGATTCAGTAACAGGAATATCATTGAATGGCAAGAGGAGATGGTTAGATTCTCTCTCATTGGAGATGGTCATTGTCTGGCATTTGTGTGGCGCTTTTGTTACTTGCCCAAGCTTGGATATTGTCCGGGCCTTGCTACATTTGAACATGGACCGCTTCAGTATCTGAGGAGTCACAAATGATGCCGAACTTTGTGCAATCGTCAGTGAACATCCTCACTCCTGACCCTAACGTGGCCATTGAAAAGGGTTGAACCTGGACCATAACCATGGGAATACCTTCAGTGATGTCTTGGGACTGAGATGATTGGCTTCCGACAGTCACGACAATCCTGTTCACTCCATTGGACAGAATCCTAATGGATCCACATGATTCCCAGTCAGTGCTGACACCAATCATAACGTATTCCCCGGTAAGTACGTCTATTTCACAGGAAGTAAAGGTTGCTGGGACGCGGGAAGCTCTTGGTTTGTGATTTCCACGTCAGACGATACTTTGTTTGAACCATTCTTGTACTTTGCTCCATGGCTGCTATTCTCTCGAGTTTATAATAATCTTGATCCCAAGGCAGTGATTATTCTATCTCCCCTTCTTCAGACAATAACTAGCCCACTCCACCCTAAACCATATTAAAGAGAAACTTCAAATCAATGAAATCTATTGCAAGCTGGCCAGGATTGATAGCATGATCCATGATTATGTTTGTTTGTGTTTGTAGTTCTAACCATGTGCCATAGTGTCAAATTCTATCTGATCATCACCCCTGTAAAGTATTTTGGAATGTTTTACTAAATGAAAAGTGCTACCTAACTGCAAGTTGCTGCTGTTCTTGTTGTTCCCAATGAGTCTAACTATCCTCTCTTACACATTGCAGCTCAGATTTTAATTCCCACTTTGATTTTAAATCACAAACAAACTTTATCTCAATGATTTGTTAACTTCAAATCCAATGGAGAAATTGAGGGTATTTACGAAATCCAGCCACAAAACTACAATCACTGCCTTTCTCATCAAATCATTTCATTTGAAGAGTTTCGAAATCTTTCTTTACTCTGACACAGCTCACTCCCAAATCCACTCACCACTCTGCACTTAGCTTAACGCTGAAACTGTTTGTCTGCTTACCTGCTTCAGCACACAGTCACTTCAGCGAAGTGAAGGGGTTCCAGCTCCCAATTCTGCAGCTTTTATCCTGTGTAAATATTTCTCGGGGAAATCTCACGATGTTTCTGTTCCTGAGCTCAGACCCCACTGGCTGGGGTTTGGCCAGACTGAACACAGCAACGTGGCTGTAACTGGCAAAGGGCTGGATCTCGGGGGATCCCAGTGGAAACGAGAACCGCTTCCTGTCCACGCAGGCAAAACTATTCAGTGGAGAGAGAAACCACAGCTAAAGACACAGCCCAAAGCACAGACAAGACCACTTTCCTGCCTTAGACTCACTATTAGAAAACAGCAAACTTTTGCCCGTCTCAATCGTGATAAACGAGTAAATTTAACAGAAAACAGATTGGAGGAGGTTTGATCTCCAGAATCTGATGTTCCAAAAGTTCCCTGTTAATGTCAGTGGGTCAAGGCAGGGGGCCGGTGCGGGGGTGCCCGACAGAGGGGGCACCCGGCAGAGGGGGGCGCACGACAGAGGGGGCACCCGGCAGAGGGGGGCGCACGACAGAGGGGGCGCCCGGCAGAGGGGGTGCCCGGCAGAGGGGGCGCCCGGCAGAGGGGGCGCCCGGCAGAGGGGGCAGCAATTCCACCTCCTCCCCCATGCCCTTGGCCACACCCACTCTCCTCACCACAACATCACTGACTCTGGGATTGTCTGAACCAATAACACTGAAATACCTGAAGGGACTTCTCAAAAACAGAACTGACATTTCACCAGCCCCGGATAGACCAAAATCAGCAACGTTATTCAAAATGTATTATTTCCAATATATCGGAAACACGACAGTCAGTTTATACACAGCA
>CM075742.1:2246493-2473993 GCA_037974335.1 Prionace glauca | reverse complement strand
TTCCCTTATGTTAATGGACATTATTAGCACCATTCCTAACCTTAATCACCACCATTTACCTCCTCTTTGTCTTCTTGTCTATAAGATCTTGGTCAATTACACAACACCCCCACTCCTACAATATAAAATCTTGTCCTATTTTCTTTGTCTTCAGCTCTGATGAATGGTCATCCAGATTTGAAACTGTTTGGCTCTATTCTCTCTCCGCAGACCTGCTGAGATTTTCCAGCATTTTCTGTTTTCCTTTCAGATTTCCTTTTAATCTGGACAAATCGCATTCAGTAACCCTCAATTCTTTAACACAATCTTGAACCTATGGCCAGGGAGATGTGCAGATTGTCAGTGTAGACTGGTAATAAATTGCTTCTATGCTTCTAAACCCATATTCCCAGCTGCCATTAACACCTCTAACATTCTGTCCAGAGATGGTAGACCTAAGGGGAATAATATCCCAACTGTAGTTTACAAATGTACAGATCTCCCAAGAACAGCAGTTTGATCACACTGCATTTCCAATGACATCTGAGCCTTTTTCATTGAAGGCATGTTTAATAGTAAAGATATTTCATTCGTTACATCATCAGAACTAATTAATTCATGCACCCCTGCTATTTTACACAGATTTAATATTCTCTTCAGAGATTTTAGTGTGTTATTGTCATGGAACCTAAAACAAATGGAACTGTCTTTCCTTTGGTCTGCTTTACTTGAAGAACCCATGTTTCTTCAGTCTACTCCAAGGGCAGAAGTCTGAGTAGTGTTGAAGAGCAGAAGGATCTAGGGGTCCGGGTCCACAGGACTCTTAAATCGGCCTCGCAGGTGGAGGAGGTGGTCAAGAAGGCGTATGGTGTACTGGCCTTCATTAATCGAGGGATTGAGTTTAGGAGTCGGGAGGTAATGCTGCAACTTTATAAGACCCTTGTCAGGCCTCATTTAGAGTATTGTGCGCAGTTCTGGTCGCCTCACTATAGGAAAGATGTAGAAGCTATTGAAAGGGTGCAGAGGAGATTTACAAGGATGTTGCCTGGACTGGGAGGCATGCCTTATGAAGATAGGTTGAGGAAGCTGGGACTCTTTTCCTTGGAGAGACAAAGGTTGAGAGGCGACCTGATAGAAGTTTATAAAATGTTGAGAGGAATAGATAGGGTGGACTCTCAGAGGCTATTTCCCCAGGTTGAAATGGTTGCTACGAGAGGACACAGATTTAAGGTGCGGGGAGGGAAGTACAGAGGTGATGTTAGGGGTAAGTTTTTCACTCAGAGGGTGGTGAGTGAATGGAATCGGCGCCGTCAGTGGTGGTGGAGGCGAACTCGCTGGGGTCTTTTAAAAGACTTCTGGATGAGTATATGGGGTTTAATGGGATTGGGGGTTATAGATAGGTTACATAGAGGATTACATAGAACATTACAGCACAAACAGGCCCTTCGGCCCTCGAGTTGCGCCGATCGCATCAACCCCACCAATCTATAGACCTATCTATAACCCCCAATCCCATTAAACCCCATATACTCATCCAGAAGTCTTTTAAAAGACCCCAGCGAGTTCGCCTCCACCACCGATGACGGCAGCCGATTCCATTCACTCATGTGTCCTCTCGTAGCAACCATTTCAACCCGGGGAAATAGCCTCTGAGAGTCCACCCTATCTATTCCTCTCAACATTTTATAAACTTCTATCAGGTCGCCTCTCAACCTTCGTCTCTCCAAGGAAAAGAGTCTGTAGGTTGGTAGGTGTTGATGAGGTCGGCGCAACTCGTGGGCCGAAGGGCCTGTTTGTGCTGTAGTGTTCTATGTTCTATGTTCTACACCCAATGTCTAGAGTATACAATGTATAGGCTACTTGTTACTGGCTGAAATTTTCCTCCTGATCGGTCAATGTTGTCCTTCTCACCTTCTGTACCTTCCATGTGAAGCGTTGTTTCAAAAACTCTTTTCCAAAGTACCTGTTGACTGTTCCTGGAGTCATCCTTGTTCCATAATTGCTCAACTCCCACAGCCAGTTACAGCTCCTAAAGGATCTCTGTCCTCAGCTTTTTTTATTTGTGATTCTTCCATACAGACGTTTGGATCTCCTGTTCACACAGTCCTGGTGTACTGCAAACATTAGATGCTCCATCTTTGATGTCACATGCACAGTACACAAGAAACAGAAGCAGGAGTGGGCCATTCTGCCCTTCAATCTAACTCCAGTTTGAACCAAGAACCTATCCATGTTTAAACTCTTGGCACAGTGCAAAACTTTAAAGGCAAGTAAGGATTTAGTAATTTTTAAGTGGAATCTCTACAATCTTGAAGAATTAACCATTTTTTAAACTAAAGTCCGACCAAGTCTCACAACCATTCAGCAAGGCAGTTTTCACATCAATTTTATCCATTAATTTTAAGAGAATGTTCAAACTTTCTTCATTATCCAGAAGTGATTTGTGACTAGAACTGTGGTTGGCTAACTGCTGGGAAGTGTTGAGTAACACTTGCTGTCTTTCCAGGAGAGAAACATGACCATACTCACATTGACTTTGTTTTCCTATTGATCACACAGTTCATGAAACATTGATGGGAAATCATATCGTGTCACCTACATCTGGATCCAGCCATTTTCTCCAGAGTTTCCAATTACAGACTTCTCTCTAAACTAATTCATTCCCAATTCCATCTGTCTTAGTCTCCAATCTTCACTTTCAGGTAACAATCTCCTGCTATTAAATATTAGAGAACCTCCCAAAGCTGGCTGCAAAGTCTCTGACACTGTTCATTGCTTAGCACAGAGCTGATTCACTCCTCTTGAACAGCAGACACCCAGTGTTAGCTGCCTCCACTTTATATTCATATCTGAGTATAATGAACCCAGGAATACCCAATCACTGCTCAGCTTGTTATCTTCAGCTAATAAGAACATAAGAACATAAGAAATAGGAGCAGGAGTAGGCCATCTGGCCCTTCGAGCCTGCCCCGCCATTCAATAAGATCATGGCTGATCTGTCGTGGCTCAGTTCCACCTTCCCGCCCTCTCCCCATAACCCTTAATCCCCTCTCTTATCAAAAACCCATCAACCCGCGTCTTAAAAATATTTAGCGAGGCAGCCTCCACCACTTCAACGTGCAGAGAATTCCAGAGATTCACCACCCTTTGAGTGAAGAAGTTCCTCCTCAACTCTGTTCTAAACCGCCTCCCCTTTATCTTGAGGCTGTGCCCCCTAGTCCTACTGTCTTTTTTGAGCGGGAAGAGTCTCTCCACCTCTATCCTATCCATCCCATTCATCATCTTATACGTCTCAATGAGATCTCCCCTCATTCTTCTAAACTCCAACGAGTACAAGCCTAGTTCATTCAGCCTCTCCTCATAGCTCAACCCCCTCAACTCCGGTATCAGCCGAGTAAACCTCCTCTGCACTCCCTCCAGGGCCAAAATATCTTTGCGCAGGTGCGGCGCCCAAAACTGCACACAGTACTCCAGCTGCGGCCTCACACAACCTATTAGATACCAACACAGAAAAAAAAACTCAACTGATTGAGCACAGATTCATGGCAAAATGACCGGAGAAAATCAGGAGACAGGGTGTGAATTTGCATTTATTAATTCGTTAAAAAAATCTCCAATTCGATGTTGCCAGGTTGGATTGACACCATTAGTTGCCAGCAGATCCCAGCTGGGATCTCACTTAGGATTCATTATCTCCTCCACCTTCCTCATTCTCTCAAAATTCACAAAATACTTGTCCTGGGATGACATTTGCAGTTGTGGGTTTGGGTCTTTGATGGTCCCAAGGAAGACTGGAATTCCGGAGATGTCATCTCGGATGATGAAGAAGAATGGGCGATTAATGTTACACTGCAGTAAGGAGCGGCTGATAGCAATACCAGTGCTTGCTGCTGCTTCCACACCTTCCTCTTTCAGTTCCATCGTTGCCTTGTGCTGAACACTTGACACAAACAGAGGTATGGACGAGATCTTGCTCAGGTTTGGGTTGGTGAAAAGATTGCTGAGACCTGAAATTCCAGAGGGCGGGAATGAAAGAAGAAGGAATAACTCAGGACATTGAGAGGCTGAGAATGGGGGCAACTCAGTCACCAGAATCAGGCACAGCAAGATCACCTCAGACTCACACACACACACACTCCCTCTCTCACACACTCCCTCTCACACACACTCCCTCTCACACACACACATCCCTCTCTCACTCACTCCCTCTCTCACACACACTCCCTCTCTCACACACACTCCCTCTCACACACTCCCTCTCACACACACACTCCCTCTCTCACACACTCCCCCTCTCACACACTCCCTCTCTCACACACTCCCTCTCACACACACACTCCCTCTCTCACACACTCCCTCTCTCACTCACTCCCTCACACACACACACTCCCTCTCTCACACACTCCCTCTCTCACACATTCCCTCTCACACACACTCCCTCTCTCACACATTCCCTCTCACACACACTCCCTCTCTCACACACTCCCTCTCACACACACACTCCCTCTCTCTTCCTCACACACACTCCCTCTCTCACACACACTCCCTCTCTCACACACTCCCTCTCTCACACACTCCCTCTCTCACACACTCCCTCTCACACACACACTCCCTCTCTCTTCCTCACACACACTCCCTCTCTCACACACTCCCTCTCTCACACACTCCCTCTCACACACACTCCCTCTCACACACACACTCCCTCTCTCACACACTCCCTCTCTCACACACTCCCTCTCTCACACACTCCCTCTCACACACACTCCCTCTCTCACACACTCCCTCTCACACACACACTCCCTCTCTCACACACTCCCTCTCTCACACACTCCCTCTCTCACACACTCCCTCTCTCACACACTCCCTCTCACACACACTCCCTCTCACACACACACTCCCTCTCTCACACACTCCCTCTCTCACACACTCCCTCTCTCACACACTCCCTCTCACACACACTCCCTCTCTCACACACTCCCTCTCACACACACACTCCCTCTCTCACACACTCCCTCTCACACACACTCCCTCTCACACACACACTCCCTCTCTCACACACTCCCTCTCTCACACACTCCCTCTCTCACACACTCCCTCTCACACACACACTCCCTCTCTCACACACTCCCTCTCACACACACTCCCTCTCTCACACACTCCCTCTCACACACACACTCCCTCTCTCACACACTCCCTCTCACACACACTCCCTCTCTCACACACTCCCTCTCACACACACACTCCCTCTCTCACACACTCCCTCTCACACACACACTCCCTCTCTCACACACTCCCTCTCTCACACACTCCCTCTCACACACACACTCCCTCTCTCACACACTCCCTCTCACACACACACTCCCTCTCTCACACACTCCCTCTCACACACACACTCCCTCTCTCACACACTCCCTCTCTCACACACTCCCTCTCACACACACTCCCTCTCTCACACACTCCCTCTCACACACTCCCTCCCTCTCTCTTCCTCACACACACTCTCTCTCTCACACACACACTCCCTCTCTCTTCCTCACACACACTCCCTCTCTCACACACTCTCTCACACACTCCCTCCCTCTCTCTTCCTCACACACACTCCCTCTCTCTTCCTCACACACACTCTCTCTCTCACACACACACTCCCTCTCACACACACACTCCCTCTCTCTTCCTCACACACACACTCCCTCTCTCACACACTCTCTCTCACACACTCCCTCCCTCTCTCTTCCTCACACACACTCTCTCTCTCACACACACACTCCCTCTCACACACACACTCCCTCTCTCTTCCTCACACACACACTCTCTCTCACACACTCTCTGTTTTACACAGTCACAATCTCTCTCACACACACATTCTCTCTCACAATTTTTTTTAGTTTTAATTTATTAGTGTCACAAGTAGGCTGACATTAACATTGCAGTGAAGTTATTGTAAAAATCCTCTAGACTGTGGGAGGAAATCAGAGCACTCGGAGGAAACCCACGCAGACACAGGGAGAACGTGCAAACTCCACACAGACAGTGATCCAAACTGGGAATCGAACCCGGGTCCTTGGTGCTGTCAGGTAGTAGAGCTAACCACTGTGCCACCGTGAGACATGCTGTCTCATGCAATCACACACACTCATACACAGGGGAGTTTTCCCATCCTGTCCACCATGGGAATCATAGTGGGCGAGCGGGGGAGGGTGGGGGGGGGGGGGGGGGTGTGGGGGCCAGGGGCAGGGGGGGATGTGTGGGGAGGGGGTGGGCAGGGGCATGGGGGGGGGGGGTGTGGGGGCCAGGGGCTGGGGGGGATGTGTGGGGAGGGGGTGGGCAGGGGCATGGGGTGGGGGGTGGGGGGCGTTGGGGAGGGGGGGGGGCAGACCATACAAAGGTCCATTGACCTAAGGCAGGATATTCCGGTTTTGGGGCCAGTGTAGCCAGAAAATCCCACTCTCTCTCTCAAATTCACACTCTCTCTCACTTTCTTTCACACTCACACTCTCACATTCGCTCTCACATATTCTCTCTCACACATGATCTCTCACATACATTCTCTCTCTCACACACACTCATACACACTCACTCTCTCTCACACTGTCATGCACACACTGTCTCTCATACACACATGTTCTCACTCGCTCACACACTCACACACATTCTCTCACACTCATACACACTTTTGTCACACACTCTCACTCTTTCACACTGACACTGTCTCACTCTTTCACACACTCACTCTTTCACACACTCTCTCACACACAGTCTCCCACACACATTCAATCTCTCACACACACTCACACACATTCTCTCACAATCTCATACACACTCTCTCACATGCACTCACTCTTACACACTGATATTCACACACACACACACGCACACACACTCTCTCACACACACATTCTCACACACTCGTGCTTTCTCATTCTCTCTCTCACACTCTCTCACATACTTTCTCGCATACTCTCTTTCTCTTATACACACTCTCTCATACTCTCACTCTCACACACACATTCTCTCTCACAATCTCATATATACTTTCACACTTTTCACTCTTTCACACTGACACTCTCACACACACTGACACACTCTCTTGTGCACACTCTCACACTCACTGACACACACTCTCTCGCACACACTCTCTCACACTCTCTCTCTCACACTCTCACTCTCTCTCTCTATCTCTCATAAGAACATAAGAAATAGGAGCAGGAGTAGGCCATCTGGCCCTTCGAGCCTGCCCCGCCATTCAATAAGATCATGGCTGATCTGTCGTGGCTCAGTTCCACTTTCCAGCCCTCTCCCCATAACCCTTAATCCCCTCTCTTATCAAAAACCCATCAACCCGCATCTTAAAAATATTTAGCAAGGCAGCCTCCACCACTTCAACGGGCAGAGAATTCCAGAGATTCACCACCCTTTGAGTGAAGAAGTTCCTCCTCAACTCCGTTCTAAAACGCCCCCCTTTTATCTTGAGGCTGTGTCCCCTAGTCCTACTGTCTTTTTTGAGCGGGAAGAGTCTCTCCACCTCTATCCTATCCATCCCATTCATCATCTTATACGTCTCAATGAGATCTCCCCTCATTCTTCTAAACTCTAACGAGTACAAGCCTAGTTTATTCAGCCTCTCCTCATAGCTCAACCCCCTCAACTCCGGTATCAGCCGAGTAAACCTCCTCTGCACTCCCTCCAAGGCCAAAATATCTTTGCGCAGGTGCGGCGCCCAAAACTGCACACAGTACTCCAGCTGCGGCCTCACCAATGCCCTGTACAGCTGCAGCAAGACCTCCCTACTTTTATATTCAATCCCCCTCGCAATGAAGGCCAGCATCCCATTCGCCTTCCTGACCACCTGCTGCACCTGCAAGCTGGGTTTTTGCGACTCATGCACAAGGACCCCGAGGTCCCTCTGCACCGTCGCCTGCTGCAGTTTTTCGCCACTTAAGTAATAGTCCTTCCTACCATTCTTCCTACCAAAGTGGACCACCTCACACTTGCCAACATTAAATTCCATTTGCCATTTCCTGGCCCATTTGCCCAGCCTATCTAGATCCTTCTGCAGACTCTCCACACCCTCCGCACAATTTGCCGTTCCCCAATCTTGGTGTCATCTGCAAATTTCGACACCTTACACTCGGTTCCCTCCTCCAGATCATCTATATAAATGGTAAAAAGCTGAGGCCCCAGCACCGACCCCTGGGGCACTCCACTAGTCACCATCCGCCAATCCGAATAGCACCCGTTGACCCCCACTCTCTGCCTCCTATTTGACAACCAATCCTCTATCCACGCTAACACCCTACCCCCAACTCCAAGTCCCCTGACCTTCTGCAATAACCTCTTATGAGGTACTTTGTCAAACGCCTTCTGAAAATCCAGAAAGACCACATCCACTGGCTCTCCTCTATCCACCGCCCTAGACACATTCTCATAGAACTCCAATAAATTTGTCAGACACGACTTCCCTTTAATGAAACCGTGCTGCATCTGCTCTATCAAGCAATTCCCCTCAAGATGCCTCGCAATTTCCTCCTTAATGACAGATTCTAACATTTTACCTACCACAGACATTAAACTAACCGGCCTATAATTCCCTGCCTTTTGCCTGGCACCCTTCTTAAACAATGGCGTAACATTAGCCATTTTCCAATCATCCGGCACTTCCCCGGAATCCAGCGACGTCTGGAAAATAACCACCAATGCATCCACTATCACCTCCGCCATTTCTTTCAGAACCCTCGGATGCATTCCATCCGGTCCTGGGGACTTGTCCACAATCAGCCCCTCCAGTCTGTCGAGCACCGCCTCTCTAGTAACAGTAATGTCATTAAGACCCTCCATTCCTACCACCTTTCCATCGCTAACACCCGGCAAATTATTCACGTCCTCCTCCGTGAAGACAGAAACAAAAAAGTTATTCAATACTCTCACACTCTCTCTCTCTCTCTCACGGACACACAATGGTTGGGATTTTATGACTCCGTTCGGGCCAGTGGAGAATTCCGCCCTGTGAGCTGATCCCCCCCCCCGGCCCCCGGTCCCCGGAATTCTCACTGAGTGAGGAAGTTTCCCAGTGGGAAGTTTTAGTGGATTACTGGTTGGGACTTACCGAGGTTGCTCAAAGCTTGGCTCAATTCCACATCAAAATTGATGTCGAGCTTTGGCATCTTGACTGGCATTGGGCGAGCTCTGAAAAAGTGGCCTAACAGCTGGGTGATGTTGAGCTTTGAGACGAGGCTGTCGAGTTTCCCCATGGGTTTCACAACAATAAAGCTCATGTTCTGTTTGAAGGATAATTTGGCAACCTGGAAAAATAACAAATCAATCGGTTGGCATCATTTCCCTCTGGCAACTCTCACACCCGGCCATTCACGTCACTCCTTGAAGGAGTAACTTTACATCGGAACCATTGCAGATGTCGAGTTTTATTGATGCCCCAGAAACAGGTCAGTCAGACCAGCCACTCGGAGCTGCTGCCAACACCTGACTCTTTTCCCATTCCATTTCCCTCATCTCTACCCTTCAGTTTGTCTTTCTATCCCCTTCTCTCCCCTCCCCCCATCCTTTTGGAACTATCAGAGCTGTATGTTTTAACTGCTCCCTGAGTAAAGAATTCCCCGTTAGTTACCCCTCTTAGGGATTCACGGGGTTCCCAGTGGAAGTTCGGGATCTTACCTGACCCCCCCCCCCATCCTTCCTAAACTCAAACCACCAGCAATCCTTCAGTGATCACAGGGTTACTGTACTTTACTCACAGGATCTTTGGGTGCTAATCAGTCACAGCTTTTATTCTTGGTTCTACTAAAACAGGAATTAATAAGTAAAATACTGCAAAGAGAATGAAAAAGATGAACAGTTTAACAATTTAACTTTCTCAGAACACTAAGGAAATTTGGCATGTCAGCTACGACTCTCAGCAACCTTTACCATAGAAAGCATTCTTCCTGGTTGTATCACAGCTCGGTCTGGGCTCCTGCTCTGCCCAAGACCACAAAGAACCACAACAGGTCGTGAATGTAGCCCAATCCATCACACAAACCAGCCTCCCATCCATTGACTCTGTCTACACTTCCCGCTGCCTTGGAAAAGCAGCCAGGATAATTAAGGACCCCCCCACACACCCCGGACATTCTCTCTTCCACCTTCTTCCATTGAGTAAAAGATATAAAAGTCTGAGGTCCCGTACCGACCGACTCAAGAACAGCTTCTTCCCTGCTGCCGCCAGACTTTTGAATGGACCTACCTCGCATTAAGTTGATGTTTCTCTACACCCTCGCTGCGACTGTAATACTACATTCTGCACTCTCTCGTTTTCTTCTCTATGAACAGTATGTTTTGTATAGGGCGCAACAAACAATACTTTTCACTGCATACTAATACATATGACAATAATAAATCAAATCAAACCAATGATTTTCCTGTTGGTTTGTTTGCTGTCCTAGAGATTAATCTTTAGTTACTGGAGACTACAGCACTATAGTGGAGGGGTTTGTAACTGCTCCAGATTTAAACAACTGTTCAACACAGACCAAAGATTCAAACAGATCAGACCCACTGAGTCTTCACATGTAAAACATCAGGCAAACTGTGTGATGATCTTAGTGCAATTGATACATATATATTATATGTTTAAGGGGAATGTTTAAAAATGCTGCTTTATACTACAGGCAGTCAGTATGTCTGTTGGGAATGCAACTCAGATTTTAGGAGAGCTGGATAATTACTCATTTCAACCTTGAAGATCTTCCAAGGATGTCTTCATGTCATCATTCCATGGGTGGTGACAGATGGTTGCTTCAGTGACCGGAGGTCAGGGTCAAGTGACGTACAACTAGGATCTGTGTTGGGCCCCCTATTATTTATATTTATAGAAATGACATTGCTGTCTATGTGAAGGAGTAGGATCAGTAAGTTTGTGGATGACACAAAGATTGGCCGGGTGGTTAACAGTGAGGCAGAGTGTCTTGAGTGACAGGAAGGTACAGACAGAATGGTCAAATGGGCAGATAAGTAGCAGATAGAATTTACCACTGATTCTATGATTCTGTGCTGATTGGCTGGGAGCTCAGGCACTTGGGCATTGATGTTGTTGCCCTAACAACATCAACAGCTGGAGTACTGTGTGCAGTTTTGGGCGCCGCACCTGCGCAAAGATATTTTGGCCTTGGAGGGAGTGCAGAGGAGGTTTACTAGGCTGATACCGGAGTTGAGGGGGTTGAGCTATGAGGAGAGGCTGAATGAACTAGGCTTGTACTTGTTAGAGTTTAGAAGAATGAGGGGAGATCTCATTGAGACGTATAAGATGATGAATGGGATGGATAGGATAGAGGTGGAGAGACTCTTCCCGCTCAAAAAAGACAGTAGGACTAGGGGGCACAGCCTCAAGATAAAGGGGGGGCGTTTTAGAACGGAGTTGAGGAGGAACTTCTTCACTCAAAGGGTGGTGAATCTCTGGAATTCTCTGCCCGTTGAAGTGGTGGAGGCTGCCTCGCTAAATATTTTTAAGAAACGGGTTGATGGGTTTTTGATAAGAGAGGGGATTAAGGGTTATGGGGAGAAAGCGGGAAAGTGGAACTGAGCCACGACAGATCAGTCATGATCTTATTGAATGGCGGGGCAGGCTCGAAGGGCTAGATGGCCTACTCCTGCTCCTATTTCTTATGTTCTAAGCGAGAGCTGGCCAGTAGGAGGCCAGCTCAAAGTGGTAGTTATACCTTCTTCAGGAAAGAAGCCAGGCACCACCCACCTGTTCCTCCAACTACCATCTGCCCTACCTGTGACATTGGGTCACACATTGGACTCCTCGCTAACTTGAGAACTAATCTTTAGTGTGGAAGTAAGCCATCCTCAACTAACAGGACTACTTAAGAAGAAGAGTAATGTAAAGGTGTTCAGCAGAGTGAGGGTTAATATGATACTGAAGAATAGCACTGTTCATGGTATGATGTATAGAGTCACATGGTAATAGACTCAAATGGAACATTCTGAAATCCTACCTGCGTGGAGAAGCAACTCCATTCGTGACAGTAACCTAGAATCTGTAAATAATTAAAGACTAACAATAAATGGTTCTTTTTTAAATACTCAATTCTCGACATCTCATCATTGAGACATGTAAAGAACCCATATTACAACATCCAAAAGAGAAAATGCTGGAAAATCTTAGCAGATCTGGCAGCATCTGTCAGGAGAGAAAAGAGTTGACGTTTTGGGGCCAGGTGACCCTTTGTCAAAGCATTATTACAACACAGTGATTGCATTTTTTACAATGAACCCAGAACGGGGTGTGTGCCAAAGTGTGAAAAACTAAAAGCAACTGCACCCAGATTAGAGAGATGTGCACCCAGCAGTCAGTAAAGCTTCACTACAGACTGAGGAATTGAGGGATCCCCCAGAGTGAGTGGGAATCCATTGCAAGACCCCTGATGATACAGAGTGAACATAGAACATAGAACATTACAGCGCAGAACAGGCCCTTCGGCCCACGATGTTGCGCCGACCAGTTACAAAACAATGACCCACTAGCCTAAACCAATCCCTTTTCATCCATAAACCTATCCACAGATCTTTTAAACGCCCCCAAACTAGGTGCATTTACAACTGCAGCTGGCAGGGCATTCCAGTCCCTCACCACCCTCTGGGTAAAGAACCTACCCCTGACATCAGTCCTATAACTACCCCCCCTTAATTTAAAATCGTGCCCCCTCGTGCTAGCTTTCTCCATCCTAGGAAAAAGGCTATCACTATCTACCCTGTCTAAACCTCTAATCATCTTATATGTTTCAATGAGATCCCCTCTTAGCCGCCTTCTTTCCAGCGAAAACAACCCCAAATCTCTCAATCTCTCCTCATAGGATCTCCCCTCCATACCAGGCAACATCCTGGTAAACCTCCTCTGCACCCTCTCCAAAGCCTCCACATCCTTCCTGTAATGTGGGGACCAGAACTGCACACAAAACTCCAAGTGCGGCCGCACCAGAGATGTGTACAGTTGCATCATGACGCTGCGACTCCTAAATTCAATCCCCCTACCAATAAACGCCAAAAGACATGTTCAGATCGCAAAGATGGGGGAGGATGATTCCCGGACCCTGAGTGATGCTGAGTCAGAGGGCCTGGTCCATTCATGAGAAAGTGAGCAAAAATATAAAACCAGAAGTTGTACTTCATTGTAGAGTAGGTCGTAAAGTTCAGCTCATCTGCAGGGAAACTGAAAATAGCTGCAAATTAATTAATAAACTTGTAAGGAAAAGGCTGGCAAAGTAGAGAAAAATGCAGAGAGAAGTGAGAAACATGCAGAACGCAGTTAAAAAGAATCTGCAAAGTAAACATAGAGACCTGCAGAGTTTAGGATACTCTGTACCTTTAAGTTTTAAAAAAGGGACGTAATCTGACAGCGAGCTCACCAAAACTCCAAAAGCACAGGACCTGTAGTGGTAAAAACATGATGTGGAGATGCCGGCGTTGGACTGGGGTAAACACAGTGAGAAGTCTCACAACACCAGGTTAAAGTCCAACAGGTTTATTTGGCAGGGGATTTTACTTGTAAGAAGTGTATTAGACTGAAGCTTCTGGAGGAGCGTGTAAAGGAGCTGGAGGTGGAATTAGAGGAACTCCGCATAATTCGGGAGGCAGAGGTGGACATTGATAGGAGTTATAAGGAGATAGTCACTCCTAGAAATCAGTCTTGGGTCACTGCCAAGAGGAGGGGAAAGAAGCAAGTGGGGGGTCAATCCCCCGGGGCTGTTCCCCTCCAAAATAGGTTTTCGGTCCTGGAGGCTACAGTTGAGGAGGAATCAACTGGGGATAGCCAAAGGGAGCAGGTCTCTGGGGGTGAGCCTATTGTAAAAGCTCAGGTGGTTAGGGGATGTAAAAGATTGGGCCTCGTGATTGGGGACTCCACAGTTAAGGGGACAGATAGGAGAGTCGGTAGTAATGGTAGGGACTCAGGGCTGGTGTGTTGCTTACCAGGGGCTAGGGTCCGGGATGTATCAGAGAGGATATTCAAGACTCTCAGGGGAGAGGGAGATCAACCCCAAGTTATAATTCATGTGGGGACGCATGATATAGGGAGGCTAAGGGAAGGGGATATTAAGCAGAGATTCATGAAGTTGGGGTGGAAGCTAAAGGCCAAGTCAGACAGAGTGGTTATCTCTGGACTCTTGCCTGAGCCACGGGATAGTTTAGAGAGGAATAGAGAGAGGGAAAGTTTGAACTTGTGGCTGAGGGGATGGTGCAGGAGGGAGGGGTTCAAGTACTTGAGCAATTGGGGCTCATTCTGGGGAAGGTGGGACCTCTATAAGAGTGATGGGATACACTTGAACCAGAGGGGAACAAATATCCTGGGGGGTAAATTTGTGAAGGCTATGCGGAGTGGATTAAACTGATTCAGAGGGGGGGGTGGGATCCTGAGTAGAGGGGGTGAAAGTGAGGGGGGCATAGATGGGGACTGCAATACACGGCATTGTGGGGGTGGGGCGGAGCAGGGTTTGAAATGCGTATACTTTAATGCGAAGAGTATTCGCAATAAAGTGGATGAACTTGCAGCGTGGACCAGTACCTGGGACTTCGATGTTGTGGCCATTTCAGAGACTTGGATAGAGCAGGGTCAGGAATGGATGTTGCAGGTCCCGGGGTACAAATGTTTTAGTCGGAGCAGAGAAGGAGGTAGAAGGGGGGGTGGGGTAGTATTATTGGTCAAGGACTGTATCACAGTGTCAGAGAGGAACTTTGATGAGGACTTGTCTGTTGAGGTAGTATGGGCGGAGATTAGAAATAGGAGAGGAGAGGTCACCCTGTTGGGAGTCTTTTATAGACCTCCTAAAAGTTCTAGAGAGGTTGAGGAAAGGATTGCGGAGACGATCCTGGTTAGGAGTGAAAGTAATAGGGTAATTGTTATGGGGGATTTTAACTTTACTAATATTGATTGGAATTGTTATAGCTCTAGCTCGTTAGAGGGGTCAGTTTTTGTACAAAGCGTGCAGGAGGGTTTTTTGACTCAGTATGTAGATAGGCCAACTAGAGGTGAGGTTATAATGGATTTGGTGCTGGGTAATGAGCCAGACCAGGTGCTAGACTTGGAAGTTGGTGTGCATTTTGTGATAGTGACCACAATTCGGTTACGTTCACCTTAGTGATGGAAAGGGATAGGCATGAACCTCGGGTCACTAGTTTTAGCTGGGGGAAGGGTAATTATGAGGCTATTAGGAGAGAATTGGGAAGCATAGGTTGGACTAGGAGATTACAGGGACTGGGAATGTCCGAAATGTGGAATTTTTTCAAGGAGCAGCTACTGCGGGTCTGTGATAGGTATGTCCCTGTCAGGCAAGGAGGATTTGGTAGGGCTAGGGAACCGTGGTGTACTAAAAAAGTTGATTCGTTGGTTAGGAAGAAAAAGGAGGCTTATGTTCGGATGAGGCTTGAGGGCTCAGGTAGTGCATTAGAAAGCTTTAGATTGGCTAGGAGGGAGTTGAAGAGGGAGTTAAGAAGGGCTAAAAGAGGACATGAGATGACTTTGGCTAATAGGATTAAAGAGAATCCTAAGGCGTTCTATAGGTATGTCAAGAACAGAAGATTGGTTAGGGCAAGATTTGGGCCAGTTACAGACAGTAGAGAGAAGTTGTGTGTGGAACCGGAAGAGATTGGAGAGGCATTGAACCAATATTTCTCTTCGGTGTTCACGCAGGGGGACATGAATGTAGCTGAGGAGGACACTGGGGTGCAGGGGTGTAAAATAGAAAGTATTGCAGTTGATACTGAGGATGTGCTGGATATTCTAGAGAGCTTAAAGATAGATAAGTCCCCTGGTCCGGACGGGATTTACCCTAGGATCCTCTGGGAGGCTAGAGAGGTGATTGCAGAGCCTCTGGCTCTGATCTTCAGGTCGTCGTTGGTCTCTGGTGTAGTCCCGGAGGATTGGAGGACAGCAAATGTTGTCCCATTGTTTAAGAAGGGGAACAGAGACTTCCCTGGGAATTATAGACCAGTGAGTCTTACTTCTGTTGTTGGCAAGGTTTTAGAAAGAATTATTAGGGATAGGATTTATAGTTATTTGGAGAGTAATGAATTGATTAGAGACAGTCAGCATGGTTTTGTAGCGGGTAGGTCGTGCCTTACTAACCTTATTGAGTTTTTTGAGAAAGTGACCAAAGAGGTGGATGGGGGTAAGGCAGTTGACGTGGTATATATGGATTTTAGTAAGGCGTTTGATAAGGTTCACCATGGTAGACTTCTGCAGAAAATGCAGATATATGGGATTGGGGGTAATCTAGGTACTTGGATCAGGAATTGGCTAGCGGATAGGAGACAGAGGGTGGTGGTTGATGGTAAATATTCGTCATGGAGTTCGGTTACGAGTGGTGTGCCTCAGGGATCTGTTTTGGGGCCACTGCTGTTTGTAATTTTTATTAATGATCTGGATGAGGGTATAGTTGGGTGGATTAGTAAGTTTGCTGATGACACCAAAGTCGGAGGTGTGGTAGATAGTGATGAGGGGTGTCATAGTTTGCAGGAAGACTTAGACAGGTTGCAGAGCTGGGCCAAGAGGTGGCAGATGGAGTTTAATGCAGAGAAGTGTGAGGTAATTCATTTCGGTAGGAATAACAGATGTGTCGAGCATAGGGCTAACGGGAGGACTTTGAATCGTGTGGATGAGCAGAGGGATCTAGGTGTATGTGTACATAGATCCCTGAAAGTTGGGAATCAAGTAGATAAGGTTGTTAAGAAGGTGTCTTGGTATTTATTGGTAGGGGGATTGAATTTAGGAGTCGCAGCGTCATGTTGCAACTGTACACAACTCTGGTGCGGCCGCACTTGGAGTACTGTGTGCAGTTCTGGTCCCCACATTACAGGAAGGATGTGGAGGCTTTGGAGAGGGTGCGGAGGAGGTTTACCAGGATGTTGCCTGGTATGGAGGGGAGGTCCTATGAGGAGAGGCTGAGGGATTTGGGGTTGTTTTCGCTGGAAAGAAGGAGGCAAAGAGGGGATCTTACTGAAACATATAAGATGATTAGAGGTTTAGATAGGGTGGATAGTGATAGCCTTTTTCCTCTGATGGAGAAAGCTAGCACGAGGGGGCATGGCTTTAAATTAAGGGGGGGTAGTTATAGGACGGATGTCAGGGGTAGGTTCTTTACCCAGAGGGTGGTGAGGGATTGGAATGTCCTGTCTGCTGCAGTTGTAAATGCGCCTAGTTTGGGGGCATTTAAGAGATCCGTGGATAGGTTTAAGGACAAAAAGGGATTGGTTTAGGTTAGTGGGTCATTGTTTTGTAACTGGTCGGCGCAACATCGTGGGCCGAAGGGCCTGTTCTGCGCTGTAATATTCTATGTTAAACACCACTAGCTGCTCCTTCATCAGGTGAGAGTTTGCCATGTGAGTGTCACCTGACGAAGGGACAACGCTCTGAAAGCTAGTGGTGTTTACTGCCAAATAAACCTGTTGGACTTTAACCTGGTGTTGGGAGATTTCTTACTGTGGTAAAAACACCCAGAAATAATCACCCCCAAAAAATGAATCGCTGCAGTTTGAAAAGTTTGCAAGTTTTAATGAAAAGGAAGCCCATGATCGCGGTGAGCCCCACCCCACAAAAAGCACAGGAAGATCCCATGATAAACCTGACAGCTGCTGAAGTGAAAAAAAGACTGCTACACTCACCATCTTAAAGGAGCACTGACATTTAAAACTATGATGGATAAACATGAATGGCCATGGACAGAAAATCTGAAGAGCCAGATGATTCTGGATAAGGAACTCGCTACACCAGATGTGAGAGTGGTCTGATGCATGCTCCCAAAAATGCACTGAGGGCAGCAGGACAGCCCAGAGAGAGGACAACTCCTAATACAGCATCAAAGGGCAACAAAATACCCCAGAGCCAGAGAGAAAATATTCAGGTTATCCAACCATGTGAGTGCAATGAAATGCATGAGCCAAAGAGTTTAGCATTGAAGGAAGAGAGAAATCACAATGTGACAAATGAAAGGTTCAAAAATTGAGTTTGTTGAAAATATTACCTAAACTGCAGCAGCAATGGCAGTGCGGAGCGCACAGATGCTGCAAATGAAGGAAAGCTATCTGAGAAAACTCAAAAGTAAACCATGCAGAAATTAAATGAAGTTGTTCTACGGGAAAATGTTTGCATCAGAGCGAAAACCGGGAGATTAGAAATGCAAGATTGAAGCAGTCACTGAGATGATACACTGAGAGCCAAAGTGAGCCGGCAAGAGGTCAACAAGAAAATGAGCAGCTGAAAGAACATTTGATTGTCCTTCCAGATTAAATACAAGAGGAAAGTGTGGCCATTCAGCAATGTGAAGCAATGTAGACTGTCTTCAAAACAGAATTGGAACGTGTTTTTATTCTGAAACATGTTGACAGGTTTACACACACTACTAAAGAATCCCTCCAGTCAATGGCTGTTCCACTGGATCATCAGTCCCAGTACACCAGCCGTGTGTACATCTACAAGATGTAGCAACTCACCAAGATTTTTGGGTTTGTAAAACCTCACTTACTGTACTGTCTGGAGACAATACACATCTCTTTAACCTGTGATCAGTGCTCCTTCCACTCACATTATCAGCCACTTTAAGACTTGAACAGCAGGTTAGGTGTAAAGATTCGCATTCTAATCAGCAATCTCTAAACTGTCTGTGCTTTATATGCTCTGTCTGAGGCCAGAACTCTCCATTCACCTGACGAAGGGGCTAACCCCGAAAGTTAGTGAGTTTACTATCAAATAAATCGGTTGGACTGAAACCTGGTGTCAGACTTTTTGCTGTGTTTACCCCAGTCCAACGCCGGCATACCCGCATCAAGATTTCTTACGCGGCATCTTCCAAACCAATGATTCCATCCAGAAGAACAGGAGCAGCGGATGCAGGGAACACTGCCACCTGGAAGTTCCCCTTTGAACCGCTCTCCATACTGACTTGGAAATATATCGCTGTTCCTTCACTGTCACTGAGTCAAAATCCTGCAGCTCCCTCCCTAACAGCACAGCGGGTGTACCTACACCTCACAGACTGCAGTGTTGCAAGAAGGAAGCTCACCACTACTCTCTGTATTTCCACTTTCAGCATGAGTACAATGAGCCAAATTGCCTCCTTATGGGCTGCATCATTCCATGAAGAGGTTAAAAGTGTGTGAATAATAACAGGTCTTTCTGTTCTTCATCGTGATGAGGTCTCAGCACCAAATTTCCATGCTGACGATTACAGATGGAATTATTCATCAAGACCATCCAGGATTTTATAAACTTCAGTCAAGAACTCCCTTCACTTTTCCAAACTCCAGTGGTGTGGAATTGTGATTCCGAATAAACCTGTGGATTTTAAGCTGGTGTAGTGAGACTTCTTATTTTAAACTCCAGTGGAAACAAGCCCAGCCTGTCCAACCTTTCCTCACTGACAGGAATCAATCTAATAAACCTCCTCGGAACCTCACAGAGCAAAGGACAAGTGGGAGAAGAATGGAAATCATTGTGGAGTGGAGTTTACCTCGATCTGCATGTCATCGTCATGGAAACCACTGATGGGGTATTTGGGATGCTGCATCATAGCCACCTGGACATAACTTCCATCCTCCTTGTAAAAGATCTCATTGGAGGTGGCATGGGGGTCAAACTGCACTTGCCACAAACCTGAGCATTGGAATCAGATACAAACAGCTGAGTGACTCTCCTCTGATAAGGAGCAAATAAAACTCTTCTCCACAGAACAGAGACGGTGAAAGTGCGGTTTATAAATAATGAGGAGATTTGACTAAGTAAGTAAGGGAAATCTGTTAGCAGCAGAATGAGGGGCAGTGAGGGGGGTCAGACAGATCGATGGCAATTAGCAATATGATCAGGGACAAGATGAGTTTTTATCACAGTGAGTTGTAGTGATGTGGAATTCACTGTCTGAGTGCCAGAGATAACACAGACTGCTTGACACCCACCTAAAGGGCCAACATTTCAGAGGGTGTGTGTGGGACCCGTACCCCAGTGAGAGTCAGTGTGTGTGGGACCCGTACCCCAGTGAGAGTCAGTGTGTGTGGGACCCGTACCCCAGTGAGAGTCAGTGTGTGTGGGACCCGTACCCCAGTGAGAGTCAGTGTGTGTGGGACCCGTACCCCAGTGAGAGTCAGTGTGTGTGGGACCCGTACCCCAGTGAGGGTCAGTGTGTGTGGGACCCGTACCCCAGTGAGGGTCAGTGTGTGTGGGATCCGTACCCCAGTGAGAGTCAGTGTGTGTGGGACCCATACCCCAGTGAGAGTCAGTGTGTGTGGGACCCGTACCCCAGTGAGAGTCAGTGTGTGTGGGACCCGTACCCCAGTGAGAGTCAGTGTGTGTGGGACCTGTACCCCAGTGAGAGTCAGTGTGTGTGGGACCTGTACCCCAGTGAGAGTCAGTGTGTGGGGGACCCGTACCCCAGTGAGAGTCAGTGTGTGTGGGACCCGTACCCCAGTGAGAGTCAGTGTGTGTGGGACCCGTACCCCAGTGAGGGTCAGTGTGTGTGGGACCCGTACCCCAGTGAGAGTCAGTGTGTGTGGGACCCGTACCCCAGTAAGGCTCAGTGTGTGTGGGACCTGTACCCCAGTGAGAGGCAGTGTGTGTGGGACCCATACCCCAGTAAGGGTCAGTGTGTGTGGGACCTGTACCCCAGTGAGAGGCAGTGTGTGTGGAACCCATACCCCAGTGAGGGTCAGTGTGTGTGGGACCCGTACCCCAGTGAGGGTCAGTGTGTGTGGGACCCGTACCCCAGTGAGAGTCAGTGTGTGTGGGACCCGTACCCCCGTGAGGGTCAGTGTGTGTGGGACCCATACCCCAGTGAGAGTCAGTGTGTGTGGGACCCGTACCCCAGTGAGAGTCAGTGTGTGTGGGACCCGTACCCCAGTGAGAGTCAGTGTATGTGGGACCCGTACCCCAGTGAGAGTCAGTGTGTGAGGGACCCGTACCCCAGTGAGAGTCAGTGTGTGTGGGACCCGTACCCCAGTGAGAGTCAGTGTGTGTGGGACCTATACCCCAGTGAGAGTCAGTGTGTGTGGGACCCGTACCCCAGTGAGAGTCAGTGTGTGTGGGACCCGTACCCCAGTGAGAGTCAGTGTGTGTGAGACCCGTACCCCAGTGAGAGTCGGTGTGTGTGGGACCCGTACCCCAGTGAGAGTCAGTGTGTGTGGGACCCGTACCCCAGTGAGAGTCAGTGTGTGTGTGGGACCCGTACCCCAGTGAGAGTCAGTGTGTGTGGGACCCATACCCGAGTGAGAGTCAGTGTGTGTGGGACCTGTACCCCAGTGAGAGTCAGTGTGTGTGTGGGACCCGTACCCCAGTGAGAGTCAGTGTGTGTGTGGGACCTGTACCCCAGTGAGAGTCAGTGTGTGTGTGGGACCAAAATCAAATCATTTTGAAGGAGAGTTTGGAACATTATCGACTGAATTTCTGGGGGTGAACTGAAGTTTCTCCATCGATATCAAACAGGAAACGGGCGGCACGGTAGCACAGTGGTTAGCACTGCTGCTTCACAGCTCCAGGGTCCTGGGTTCGATTCCTGGCTCGGGTCACTGCCTGTGTGGAGTTTGCACATTCTCCTCGTGTCAGCGTGGGTTTTCTCCGGGTGCTCCGGTTTCCTCCCACAGTCCAAAGATGTGCGGGTTAGGTTCATTGGCTATGCTAAAATTGCCCCTTAGTGTCCTGGGATGTGTAGGTTAGAGGGATTAGCAGGTAAATGTGTAGGGATATGGGGATAGGGTCTGGGTGGGATTGTGTTCGGTGCAGACTCGATGGGCCGAAGGGCCTGTTTCTGCACTGTAGGGTTCTATGGTTCTATGGAAGGTCCAGTGAGAGTCCAGCAGATTATCTGTGAGAAATCGACAGTGAAATAACACTCACCTTTAAAATGGATGGCATTGAGCAGGAGCAGCACAATGTTACTGGGAACTTCATTCAAAAATGTTTTAATTTTCCGCTCTGTCATCTGTGCTACCCACGAGTTGATGTTGTTTGTATCTTTCGCGTTCACACCTGTCAATATCTGCGGCTTAGCCTTGTAAAACTGCACTGATTCCTTGATGAACTCGGGTTTAATAGGAAATCCTGTGTGAATAAAGCACAGAATCAGCAAAGACACCTCAGCATCAGACAGCTGTACAACAACAACTGCTACAGTAATAGCAGCAACAATAACTGCTACAACAATAGCAGCAACAATAACCGCTACAATAATAGCAGCAACAATAACCGCTACAACAATAGCAGCAACAATAACCGCTACAATAATAGCAGCAACAATAACTGCTACAACAATAGCAGCAACAATAACCGCTACAACAATAGCAGCAACAATAACCGCTACAATAATAGCAGCAACAATAACTGCTACAACAATAGCAGCAACAATAACTGCTACAATAATAGCAGCAACAATAACTGCTACAACAATAGCAGCAACAATAACCGCTACAACAATAGCAGCAACAATAACTGCTACAGTAATAGCAGCAACAATAACTGCTACAACAATAGCAGCAACAATAACCGCTATAACAATAGCAGCAACAATAACTGCTACAATAATAGCAGCAACAATAACTGCTACAATAATAGCAGCAACAATAACTCCTACAATAATAACAACAGCAACAACTGTAACAATAAAAACAACAACAGCAACAACAACTATAACCAACAATCGCAACCGACAACAACACCTGCAAGAGCAACAACAACTGAGACAACCATAATAACTGTACAATAACTGTAACAACTGTAACAACAACAACTACAACAATCGGAGCATCAAAAACAAATTGAACACCAACAACAACAGGAACAACAACTCAGAAAACAACAACTACAACAACGGCAAAAAGAACCTCATCACGAACAACAGCAACAACAATAGGAATAATAACCCCGAGAACAGAAATAACAACATTAAAACCTACAATAACTGCAACAACAACAACAAATACAGCATCAATAATCACAACATTAACAATCATATTAGGTGGTTTGTTGGCCTCACAGCACCAGGGACCTGGGTTCGATTCCAGCCTTGGGTAACTTTGTGTGGAGTCTGCGCATTCCCCCTGTGAGGAGGTTGGGGCGGTGGGGGGGGGCGCTAACCTGTGTCCAGTTTTTCCCGATTAATAAATACTCGTTGTGTTGCTGATGAAGACTGTGAGGGTGCATCATTACACTGGCGACAAGGATGGGATGGATTATTGGTGTGTTTCATTATATTGGCGACGAGGATGGGATGGATTATTGGTGTGCTTCATTATATTGGCGACAAGGATGGGATGGATTATTGGTGTGCATCATTATATTGGCGACGAGAATGGGATGGATTATTGGTGTGCTTCATTACATTGGCGACAAGGATGGGATGGATTATTGGTGTGCTTCATTACATTGGCGACAAGGATGGGATGGATTATTGGTGTGCTTCATTATATTGGCGACAAGGATGGGATGGATTATTGGTGTGCTTCATTATATTGGCGACAAGGATGGGATGGATTATTGGTGTGCATCATTATATTGGCGACGAGGATGGGATGGATTATTGGTGTGCTTCATTACATTGGCGACAAGGATGGGATGGATAATTGGTGTGCTTCATTACATTGGCGACAAGGATGGGATGGATTATTGGTGTGCTTCATTATATTGGCGACAAGGATGGGATGGATTATTGGTGTGCATTTTTATATTGGCGACAAGGATGGGATGGATTATTGGTGTGCTTCATTATATTGGCGACAAGGATGGGATGGATTATTGGTGTGCATCATTACATTGGCGACAAGGATGGGATGGATTATTGGTGTGCTTCATTATATTGGCGACAAGGATGGGATGGATTATTGGTGTGCATCATTATATTGGCGACAAGGATGGGATGGATTATTGGTGTGCATCATTACATTGGCGACAAGGATGGGATGGATTATTGGTGTGCATCATTATATTGGCGAC
Source organism: Prionace glauca (assembly GCA_037974335.1). NCBI lineage: Eukaryota > Metazoa > Chordata > Chondrichthyes > Carcharhiniformes > Carcharhinidae > Prionace > Prionace glauca. The sequence continues at coordinate 2,450,058 of CM075742.1, read as the reverse complement.
AAGGATGGGATGGATTATTGGTGTGCATCATTACATTGGCGACAAGGATGGGATGGATTATTGGTGTGCATCATTACATTGGCGACAAGGATGGGATGGATTATTGGTGTGCTTCATTATATTGGCGACGAGGATGGGATGGATTATTGGTGTGCTTCATTATATTGGTGACAAGGATGGGATGGATTATTGGTGTGCATCATTACATTGGCAACAAGGATGGGATGGATTATTGGTGTGCTTCATTACATTGGCGACAAGGATGGGATGGATTATTGGTGTGCTTCATTATATTGGCGACAAGGATGGGATGGATTATTGGTGTGCTTCATTATATTGGCGACAAGGATGGGATGGATTATTGGTGTGCATCATTATATTGGCGACAAGGATGGGATGGATTATTGGTGTGCATCATTATATTGGCGACGAGGATGGGATGGATTATTGGTGTGCTTCATCACATTGGCGACAAGGATGGGATGGATTATTGGTGTGCATCATTATATTGGCGACAAGGATGGGATGGATTATTGGTGTGCTTCATCACATTGGCGACAAGGATGGGATGGATTATTGGTGTGCATCATTATATTGGCGACAAGGATGGGATGGATTATTGGTGTGCATCATTACATTGGCGACAAGGATGGGATGGATTATTGGTGTGCTTCATTATATTGGCGACAAGGATGGGATGGATTATTGGTGTGCTTCATCACATTGGCGACAAGGATGGGATGGATTATTGGTGTGCATCATTATATTGGCGACAAGGATGGGATGGATTATTGGTGTGCTTCATTATATTGGCGACAAGGATGGGATGGATTATTGGTGTGCATCATTATATTGGCGACGAGGATGGGATGGATTATTGGTGTGCATCATTATATTGGCGACAAGGATGGGATGGATTATTGGTGTGCTTCATTATATTGGCGACAAGGATGGGATGGATTATTGGTGTGCATCATTATATTGGCGACGAGGATGGGATGGATTATTGGTGTGCATCATTACATTGGCGACAAGGATGGGATGGATTATTGGTGTGCATCATTACATTGGCGACAAGGATGGGATGGATTATTGGTGTGCATCATTATATTGGCGACGAGGATGGGATGGATTATTGGTGTGCTTCATTATATTGGCGACAAGGATGGGATGGAATATTGGTGTGCTTCATTATATTGGCGACAAGGATGGGATGGATTATTGGTGTGCTTCATCACATTGGCGACAAGGATGGGATGGATTATTGGTGTGCATCATTATATTGGCGACAAGGATGGGATGGATTATTGGTGTGCATCATTACATTGGCGACAAGGATGGGATGGATTATTGGTGTGCTTCATTATATTGGCGACAAGGATGGGATGGATTATTGGTGTGCTTCATCACATTGGCGACAAGGATGGGATGGATTATTGGTGTGCATCATTATATTGGCGACAAGGATGGGATGGATTATTGGTGTGCTTCATTACATTGGCGACAAGGATGGGATGGATTATTGGTGTGCTTCATCACATTGGCGACAAGGATGGGATGGATTATTGGTGTGCTTCATTATATTGGCGACAAGGATGGGATGGATTATTGGTGTGCATCATTATATTGGCGACAAGGATGGGATGGATTATTGGTGTGCTTCATCACATTGGCGACAAGGATGGGATGGATTATTGGTGTGTTTCATTATATTGGCGATAAGGATGGGATGGATTATTGGTGTGCATCATTACATTGGCGACAAGGATGGGATGGATTATTGGTGTGTTTCATTATATTGGCGACAAGGATGGGATGGAATATTGGTGTGCTTCATTATATTGGGGACAAGGATGGGATGGATTATTGGTGTGCATCATTACATTGGCGACAAGGATGGGATGGATTATTGGTGTGCATCATTATATTGGCGACGAGGATGGGATGGATTATTGGTGTGCATCATTACATTGGCGACAAGGATGGGATGGATTATTGGTGTGCATCATTACATTGGCGACAAGGATGGGATGGATTATTGGTGTGCATCATTATATTGGCGACGAGGATGGGATGGATTATTGGTGTGCATCATTACACTGGCGACAAGGATGGGATGGATTATTGGTGTGCATCATTACATTGGCGACAAGGATGGGATGGATTATTGGTGTGCATCATTATATTGGCGACAAGGATGGGATGGATTATTGGTGTGCATCATTACATTGGCGACAAGGATGGGATGGATTATTGGTGTGCTTCATTACATTGGCGACAAGGATGGGATGGATTATTGGTGTGCTTCATTACATTGGCGACAAGGATGGGATGGATTATTGGTGTGCTTCATTACATTGGCGACAAGGATGGGATGGATTATTGGTGTGATTCATTACATTGGCGACAAGGATGGGATGGATTATTGGTGTGTTTCATTATATTGGCGACAAGGATGGGATGGATTATTGGTGTGCATCATTACATTGGCAACAAGGATGGGATGGATTATTAGTGTGTTTCATTATATTGGCGACAAGGATGGGATGGATTATTGGTGTGTTTCATTATATTGGCGACAAGGATGGGATGGATTATTGGTGTGCTTCATTATATTGGCAACAAGGATGGGATGGATTATTGGTGTGCATCATTACATTGGCAACAAGGATGGGATGGATTATTGGTGTGTTTCATTATATTGGCGACAAGGATGGGATGGATTATTGGTGTGTTTCATTATATTGGCGACAAGGATGGGATGGATTATTGGTGTGCTTCATTATATTGGCGACAAGGATGGGATGGATTATTGGTGTGCTTCATCACATTGGCGACAAGGATGGGATGGATTATTGGTGTGCATCATTATATTGGCGACGAGGATGGGATGGATTATTGGTGTGCTTCATTATATTGGCGACAAGGATGGGATGGATTATTGGTGTGCATCATTACATTGGCAACAAGGATGGGATGGATTATTGGTGTGCTTCATTACATTGGCGACAAGGATGGGATGGATTATTGGTGTGCTTCATTACATTGGCGACAAGGATGGGATGGATTATTGGTGTGCTTCATTATATTGGCAACAAGGATGGGATGGATTATTGGTGTGCTTCATTACATTGGCGACAAGGATGGGATGGATTATTGGTGTGCATCATTATATTGGCGACAAGGATGGGATGGATTATTGGTGTGCTTCATTATATTGGCGACAAGGATGGGATGGATTATTGGTGTGCTTCATCACATTGGCGACAAGGATGGGATGGATTATTGGTGTGCATCATTACATTGGCGACAAGGATGGGATGGATTATTGGTGTGCTTCATCACATTGGCGACAAGGATGGGATGGATTATTGGTGTGCATCATTACATTGGCGACAAGGATGGGATGGATTATTGGTGTGCATCATTACATTGGCGACAAGGATGGGATGGATTATTGGTGTGCTTCATCACATTGGCGACAAGGATGGGATGGATTATTGGTGTGCATCATTATATTGGCGACAAGGATGGGATGGATTATTGGTGTGCATCATTACATTGGCGACAAGGATGGGATGGATTATTGGTGTGCATCATTACATTGGCGACAAGGATGGGATGGATTATTGGTGTGCTTCATTACATTGGCGACAAGGATGGGATGGATTATTGGCGTGCGTGATTACACTGGCGACAAGGATGGGATGGATTATTGGCGTGCTTCATTACACTGGCGACAAGGATAGGATGGATTATTGGTGACATTGCCTCTGGCCTGACACCTGAGTATTCTAGTTTAATCAAAGTCCAAAGAAAAGAAATACTGACCCGTGTATCTGCCTTTGGGCGAATGGAGCCATTTGGGATGTTGAGATATTGTTCAGATCCTGAGGGTTGGTTAGGGAATGAGTCTGGATTGGGCGGTGAGGTCAATAGTTTAGGAATTAATAGAAGAAAACCTCAAGAGGAAATAACCTTCAGACCAGGAACCGTCATTTTGAGTTCAGGGAAAAGCGGAACTGAAGTTAAGAGAAAAGCTGGAATTTTTACCGGCACGCTGGCCCCGATTCCGGAGGCAGGGCAGACTCGGAGAACGGCATTCCCTGTTGGTCTCAGGTGGGATCGTACGAACCTCGGGTGGATGTGCCGGTGAAGTTCTACCCAAAGTGTTGCTGCAAAGTTTTTTTTGGAAAAAGAAGAAAAGCGCAGAGAGGAATGTTTCAAATGAAAAGAGTAGATTTCCCTAAGGAGCTGCAAAAGGTTCTCAAAAACTGCAGGAAAGTGAAGAGACGGAGACTGCTTGTCTGAGCAGCAGCTGCGGGGGTCCAGGTAGCAATCCCTGCACTGAGGGACTGCAGGCAGAAAAGGTTTGGGGAGAAGGAAAGTCCCCAGACTTTTTTGAAAAATAAGTTAAAAACTTAAAATAATAATAACCCTGAACAGAAGCTGCTGGAACTCCTATAATGCTGTAAAAAGTCTGACAACACCAGGTTTTAGTCCAACCGATTTATTTGATAATATTCTCACAAGCTTTCGAGGTTACCCTCTTCCTCAGGTGAATCTGAGGGTAACCTCGAAAGCTTGTGAGAATATTATCAAATAAATCGGTTGGACTAAAACCTGGTGTTGTCAGACTTTTTACTGTGTTTACGCCAGTCCAACGCCGGCAAACCCACATCATGACTCCTATAAATGCTCAGCATTTCTCCTTCGCTATTGTGAGGGGTGTCTGAGCAGACTGGTGTTAGGAAGAAATACTGTTGGCATTGTGCCTAATATCCTCAGTGTCTTCGCTGTATAAGTTTTGCTGAGGTTTTGAGCCTCATGGATTGCAGAGCTCCCGGCAGGTTTGTTCACCAGTAACCATGGCTAAAACACCTGAATTCACCTCCACAGTTAATAGCTGCCATTAACCACAAAGGAGATTTCACTGGGGGAGAAGGACTGGGGGGAAGGGGGGAGACAGTTTTATTTCACTTTACAATGTGGAGCTTATAGACATTGAACTTTTCTTCCGAATCTTCTTTAATCTTGTTCACTGGAATTCTCATTGTCTTTTTTTGAGAACTAGGTGCTGATGGTCTGGCTCAGCACCTGGCTTGTATGTGGCGTTCCTGATTACACCCGAAACAAATGTCTCCCTCACAACAATGACACTCATCAATCCCTTGTAACTAGAGATTTCTCTCCTTCCTCTCGGATAGTAAGGAGTCTCACAACACCAGACTAAAGCCCAACAGGTTTATTTGGAATCACAAGCTTTCGGAACGCTGCTCATTCATCAGGTGAGTGAAGAGTTGTGTTCACAAACAGGGCATAAATAGACACAGACATAGTTACAAGCTGGTGGTTGAAATGTGAATCTTTACAGGTAATCAAGTCTTTACAGATACAGAGAGGATTAATCACAGGTTAAAGAGATGTGTATTGTCTCCAGACAGTACAGTAAGTGAGGTTTTGCAAACCCAGGCAAGTCACGGGGGTTACAGATAGTGCGACATGAACCCAAGATCCCTGTTGAGACCGTCCTCATGTGTGCGGAACTTGGCTATCAGTCTCTGCTCAGCGACTCTGCGCTGTCGTGTGTCGTGAAGGCCGCCTTGGAGAATGCTTACCCGAAGGTCAGAGGCCGAATGCCCGTGACCACTGAAGTGTTCGCCAACAGGAAGGGAACAGTCTTGCCTGGTGACTGTCGAACCATTGAACGCTCTGAAACTTCGTGCCACCAAATAAACCTGTTGGTCTTTAACCTGGTGTTGTGAGACTCCTTACTGTGCCCCACCCCAGTCCAACGCCAGCAACTCCTCGTCCTTTCAGGCACCAATGGGCCCTTCATCCTGGTATTCCGAGCAGCCCCCCACTTCCCGTCAAATTCTGTTCACGGGCCTTGCGCACCTTGCAGTTCAAAGATACTTTGTTCAGCCCTGGCAGTCACTCGCTAATTCAGCCGCTTTACACAGGGAACATTCTATTTCAGTTAGAACCTCGATTGAAAGTTCAAACTACTCATACCACAGGTGATAACATAGCACATCCGAAAAGGCCAAACTCACAGTGCTTGGCCAATTTGCAAAACAGGGCGGTGAAAACAGAACCTGCCCAGCTGGGCCCCTGACAGCTGAATACAGTTTATATCTCTGTATGGTAATGGAAAGTCGGGGGTTGTACTGATCCCCTATTAGAGTGACTGGCATTGTGTACCTATTACCTCTACAGATGGGATGCTACTCATCGGATTATACATTCGAGGGTCACAAACTATGAGAGAAATACCTTTCAGCTTCTCTCCATATGTGATTGGCTATGAAAATGGATCAAAACCTTTCGATGTATTTTCCAGCCTCCAAATCAAACAGTTTGATTTTCCCGAACAGCAGCATGTCTATTCCACTGAGCCTGGCACAATGACTCCAGGGGAGTCACCCTTCCCCCCTCTAGATGTTGACGTGTAAATGACTGTAGGCCAATTTATCCTCGTCGCCAGTGTAGCAGCCGAGATACCCTGACCAGGAAGCCTTGAATCACACAGTGATTTCAGAAGATGGACCATAGGAGCAGGGGGGAACATTTCACCTTCTCAGGCTTGCTCTGCCAATCAAACTTCCAGCCTCAACTTCCATTCCTGCCCTTTTCCCTCAGCCTTTCACCCCAAAAATCTGTCCATCTCCATCTCGAATTTACTCAATATCCCGGCATTCACCGCAATGTGGGTCAGCAAATTCCACAGATTCACCACACTTTGAGAGGAATAGTTTCTCTCCGTCTCTGTTTTAAATCTGTTATCCCTTATTCTAAAACGATGATTTTTTGTTCTGGATTGCCCAACACGAGGAAACATCCTCACTAATCTACTTTCTCAATCCCCTTTATCACCTTCTGCATCTCAACTCCATCTCTCATTCTTCCAGATTTGAGAAAGTATCAGTTTAAACTGCCCAATCTCTCCTCAGAAGATAAACTCCTCAAATCTGAAATCAATCTAGTGAACCTCCTCTGAACTGCCCCTAATTCCACTACATCCTTTCTCAAGAGGAAACATCTTGTCCAGGTTATGTCTGACTAATTCTTTGTACAGTTACAGCAACACTTCCTTACTTTTCTGTTCTATTCCTTTAGCTATAAATAGACTTTAATTTGCCTTCCTATTACCTGCTGTACCTGTGTACTAGTTTTCTGTGACACATGCGCAAGGACACCCAGATCCCTCTGCACTGAAACACCCCAAACTCTCTCCGTTTAGATAATTTGCCTTTGTATTTTTCTGACCAAAATGGATAATCTCACACTTATCCACGCTAAACTCCACCTGCCCACTCACCTAAGCACTGCAGGAACTCACCAAGTTCTTTAGGCAGCACCTTCCAAACCCATGAGCAGTTCCAGCTAGTAGGACAAGAGCAGCAGACACCTGGAAACACCACCACCTGGAGGCGTCCTAACCACTCACCATCCTGACTGGGAAATATATCGCAGGTCAAAATCCTAGAACGCCCTCCCTAACAGCGCTCTGGGTGTACCTACAGCCCATGGGACTGCAGCGGATCAAGAAGGCACTGTGCCCACTCCCCATAGCACCCACTCACCACTGCCCACCTGCCACTGCCCAACTCCCACTGCCCACCTCCCACTGCCCAACTCCCACTGCCCACCTCCCACTGCCCAACTCCCACTGCCCACCTCCCACTGCCCAACTCCCACTGCCCACCTCCCACTGCCCACTCCCCCACTGCCCACCCTCACCACCCATCTCTCACTGCTCACCCCCACCCACAACCCCCACAGCAGCCACTACACGTGCCCCCCCCCCCATACCACCAGCTGGTTGGCCGCAGACACTCACCCTTCTTGACGTAGATGGATGAAGCGATGCTTAGCGCGCTGCGGGTGAGTTTGTCGATGGTGTTGCAGAGTGTGTAGTGAGAGCAGTTGAGTGAGGCAAAGTGCAACATTTTCTCAATTTGTCTTTCCGTCTCATTCACAGAACCTACAGAAAGAGAACTCGGTTAGGGTGCGATTCTGTCCCAGCCCAGGATATCCCCTCCCAACCTCCTCATCAACAAACTCCGCATGGACCCAGGTTCAAACAAGATAACAGAATCTGGACATTCAGCCCCTTGATCCTGTCCTGTATTCTATCGCCCCATTGGTTGCTTTGGCAACCAATTCCATTCACCTTAAAATTGAGCTCACCTGAAACAGAGTCTGTCCCCCGCCCCCCCCCCCCCCCCCGAGTGATTAGGACATCACTGGTGGCCCTGCCTTCAGTCTGGTGGTTTTATTCTATTTATCTGCCATCCATTTGTAAAACACTTTTACTGCCCTCAGCCCCTTCTCAGGAAGGGAACATAGAACATAGAACATTACAGCGCAGAACAGGCCCTTCGGCCCATGATGTTGCGCCGACCAGTTACAAAAACAATGACCCACTAACCTAAACCAATCCCATTTCGTCCATAAACCTATCCACAGATCTCTCAAACGCCCCCAAACTAGGCGCATTTACAACTGCAGCAGGCAGGGCATTCCAATCCCTCACCACCCTCTGGGTAAAGAACCTACCCCTGACATCCGTCCTATAACTACCCCCCCTTAATTTAAAGCCATGCCCCCTCGTGCTAGCTTTCTCCATCCGAGGAAAAAGGCTATCACTGTCCACCCTATCTAAACCTCTAATCATCTTATATGTTTCAATAAGATCCCCTCTTAGCCGCCTTCTTTCCAATGAAAACAACCCCAAATCCCTCAGTCTCTCCTCATAGGACCTCCCCACTATACCAGGCAACATCCTAGTAAACCTCCTCTGCACCCTCTCCAAAGCCTCCACATCCTTCCTGTAATGTGGGGACCAGAACTGCACACAGTACTCCAAGTGCGGCCGCACCAGAGTTGTGTACAGTTGCAACATGACGCTGCGACTCTTAAATTCAATCCCCCTACCAATAAACGCCAAGACACCGTACGCCTTCTTAACAACCTTATCTACTTGATTCCCAACTTTCAGGGATCTATGTACACATACACCTAGATCCCTCTGCTCCTCCACACTATTCAAAGTCCTCCCGTTAGCCCTATACTCAACACATCTGTTGCTCCTACCGAAATGAATTACCTCACACTTCTCCACATTAAACTCCATCCGCCACCTCTCGGCCCAGCTCTGCAACCTGTCTAAGTCTCCCTGCAAACTATGACACCCTTCCTCACAATCTACCACACCTCCGACTTTGGTGTCATCAGCAAATTTACTAATCCACCCAACTATACCCTCATCCAGATCATTAATAAAAATTACAAACAGCAGTGGCCCCAAAACAGATCCCTGAGGCACACCACTCGTAACCGAACTCCATGATGAATATTTACCATCAACCACCACCCTCTGTGTCCTATCCGATAGCCAATTCCTGATCCAATTAAATGAGAGGAATGAGAGGAAACTGTCACTCCCAGACATCAGAGGGATATGAGGTCAGCTGACCATAGGCTTGGGCTGGGATTCTCCCAGCTTGCCCGCAGCTGGGATTCTCCGTCCCGCTGGTGGAGCGTGAAGAGCTGGAGAATTCCGGCATGGATGGAGGTAAAGGAGGAGATTTGAAGGAAAGAGATTTAAGGAAGGAATTCCAGAGCTACACAGCTGAAGGCATGGCCACCAATGTAAATAACTAGTTGTTTCCCCAAAGCCTCTTTCCCTGATCCCTGGTGTTAATGAATTTGAACAAAGGTTTTACCCAGACTGAGTTGAGCGAGACCCAGTGCAATGCTCAGCGGGGAAATGATAACATTTGGTTTGGTGGTTTCCTTTAAAACCTCCTTGAAGAGGTGCATGCCAAACTCGGAGATAGCGTTTCCCAGGAGCTGCACCTCTCGTGATGATCCCGCCTCTCTGCAGTCTCCTATTAGCCCCTGGCCACCGACACGGGGGAGATGCCCACTCAGCAGTTCAATGGGTGCTGGAGACCCGGCCACACTGGAACTATTGTCTTTCAACAGTGTCTCTGCACGAACTGGTGCCACTGATGCAGCGTCTAGTCGCTCTGTATCTGCCGGCTTTCCGTCTTGTCGCTCTGTACCTGTTGGCTGGGTGTCTAGTCGCTCGGTATCTGCCGACTGGGTGTCTAGTCGCTCGGTACCTGCCGACTGGGTGTCTAGTCGCTCGGTATCTGCCGACTGGGTGTCTAGTTGCTCGGTACCTGCCGGCTGGGTGTCTAGTCGCTCGGTACCTGCCGACTGGGCGTCTGGTCGCTCTGTACCTGCCGACTGGGTGTCTGGTCGCTCTGTACCTGCCGACTGGGTGTCTAGTCGCTCTGTACCTGCCGACTGGGTGTCTGGTCGCTCTGTACCTGCCGGCTGGGTGTCTGGTCGCTCGGTACCTGCCGGCTGGGTGTCTGGTCGCTCGGTACCTGCCGGCTGGGTGTCTAGTCGCTCGGTACCTGCCGACTGGGTGTCTAGTCGCTCTGTACCTGCCGACTGGGTGTCTGGTCGCTCGGTACCTGCCAGTTGACTGGAGTGCAAAGTGGTGTTGTGTGTGAACTTGCTTGTTACTGTATGATTCACTCTATCTGTGACCTGCAGAGGTTCAAAACCAACCACTGAAATCAAGTTGAACACATTTGATTGGGCAAGAATACACAGATAGAAGAGGGAGAGAGAGACTTAATTTCTATAGCACCTTTCACAATCTCAGGATGTCCCAAAGTAGTTTACAGCCTCAGTGTATTTTGAAGAGTTCCCAGGTGGTAATATTTTATGATGGTCTCCTGGGGGTTAGTCACCATTCTAGGTGATTGATCTAACTTTTCTTTGGCCTTTGTGATATTATTGTCCATCCCTAGGGGTGGCAGAGAGAAACCTTTCTGAAATGCTGCGGTCCATGAGGTGCAGGTACACCCACAGTGCTGTTAGGGAGGGATTTGGACCCAGTGACACTGGAGGAACGGCCGATATATTTCTGAGTCAGGATGGTGAGGTTTCCAGGTGGGGGTGATCCCAGGTATCTGCTGGCTGAGGTAGAGGGAGGATTGTATCAGGGTTTTGGTACCTGTGTGAGAGAGGGTGTGTATACTACACGGAATGTGTATACTACACGGAATTACACTGAAATAGGCTGCTTGGGGACATGTGTATACTACACGGAATGTGTATACTACACGGAATGTGTATACTACACGGAATGTGTATACTACACGGAATTACACTGAAATAGGCTGCTTGGGGACATGTGTATACTACACGGAATGTGAATACTACACGGAATTACACTGAAATAGGCTGCTTGGGGACATGTGTATACTACACGGAATGTGAATACTACACGGAATTACACTGAAATAGGCTGCTTGGGGAACGTTTAATAAAAATAAAATATTGCCATTATTGGAAATCTGAACTGAAAACAGAAAATGCTGGAAATACTCAGCAGGTCTGGCAGCAACTGTGGAGAGAGAATCAGAGCTCACATGTTGAGTGGAATCCGCCTCTATATTGGCGTTTATGTTTGATCAGAGTCTGCGCTCACTCTTCATCCAGCCCTCACTCTCTCCCTTGTTTATCCAGAATATATCCATACTATTCTCCTTCTTAAATATTTTTATTCATTCATGGGACATGGGTGTCGCTGGCTGGTCACATTTATTGCCCATTCCTTCAGTTCCTGTCTAATATTGTTCTAATTAACCTTCCCCCAATTTAGCTCCTTCACTTGAGGACTACATTTATCTTTATCCATCAGTACTTTAAAACTTACTGAATTGTGGTCACTATTCCCAAACTGCTCCCCTACTGAAACATCGACCACCTGGCCAGGCTCATTCCCCAATACCAGGTCCAGTATGGCCCCTTCCCTCGTTGGGCTATCTACACACTGTCTCAGGAAGCCCTCCTAGATGCTCCTTACAAACTCTGCCCCATCCACACCCCTTGCACTAGCGAGTCCCAGTCAATATCGGGGAAGTTAAAATCTCCCACCACAACAACCCTGATATGTACTGCCTACATATCTGTTCCTCTATCTGGGTGGCTTATAGTAAACCCCCAACATTGTGACGACACCCTTCCTATTCCTGAGCTCTACCCATATTGCCTCGCTGTATGAGCCCTCTGAGATGTCCTCTCCCAGTACAGCTGTGATATTCTCCTTAAACCAGTAGTGTGACTCCCCCAACCCCTTTTACTTCCCCCTTTATCCCGCCTGAAACATCTGTATCCTGGAATGTTAAGCTGCCAATCCTGTCCTTCCCTGAACCAAGTCTCTGTAATTGCAACAACATCATAGTTCCTAGTACTAATCCAAGCTCTAAGTTCATCTGCCTTACCTCTTATCCTCTCACATTGACACAAATGTATTTCAGTCCACCAGACCCTCTCTGATTAATACCCCACCCTGCCTGCTGTCTCTCTGAGTCTCACTGGTCTGACTCTCTGGTTCCCCTTCAGCTAATTCACCTTTGCTTTGGTTCCCACCCCACTGCCAAACTAGTTTAAACCCCCCCGTGTGACTCTAGAAAACCTCCCGGCCAGAATAAGAACATAAGAACATAAGAAATAGGAGCAGGGGTAGGCCATCCAGCCCTTCGAGCCTGCCCCGCCATTCAATAAGATCATGGCTGATCTGTCGTGGCTCAGTTCCACCTTCCCGCCCTCTCCCCATAACCCTTAATCCCCTCTCTTATCAAAAACCCATCAACCCGCTTCTTAAAAATATTTAGCGAGGCAGCCTCCACCACTTCAACAGGCAGAGAATTCCAGAGATTCACCACCCTTTGAGTGAAGAAGTTCCTCCTCAACTCCGTTCTAAACCGCCCCCCCTTTATCTTGAGGCTGTGCCCCCTAGTCCTACTGTCTTTTCGGAGCGGGAAGAGTCTCTCCACCTCTATCCTATCCATCCCATTCATCATCTTATACGTCTCAATGAGATCTCCCCTCATTCTTCTAAACTCTAACGAGTACAAGCCTAGTTTATTCAGCCTCTCCTCATAGCTCAATCCCCTCAACTCCGGTATCAGCCTAGTAAACCTCCTCTGCACTCCCTCCAAAGCCAAAATATCCTTGCGTAAGTACGGTGCCCAAAACTGCACACAGTACTCCAGCTGCGGCCTCACCACTGCCCTATACAGCCGCAGCAAGACCTCCCTACTTTTATATTCAATCCCCTTCGCTATGAAGGCCAGCATCCCATTCGCCTTCCTGACCACCTGCTGCACCTGCAAGCTGGGTTTTTGTGACTCATGAACAAGGACCCCGAGGTCCCTCTGCACCGTCGCCTGCTGCAGTTTTTCGCCACGTAAGTAATAGTCCTTCCTACCATTCCTCCTACCAAAGTGGACCACCTCGCACTTGCCAACATTAAATTCCATTTGCCATTTCCTGGCCCATTCGCCCAGCCTATCTAGATCCTTCTGCAGACTCTCCACACCCTCCGCACAATTTGCCATTTCCCCAATTTTGGTGTCATCAGCAAATTTCGACACCCTGCACTCGGTTCCCTCCTCCAGATCATCTATATAAATGGTAAATAGCTGAGGCCCCAGCACCAACCCCTGGGGCACTCCACTAGTCACCAACCGCCAATCCGAATAGCACCCATTGACCCCCACTCTCTGCATCCTATTTGACAGCCAATCCGCTATCCACGCTAACACCCTAATCCCAACTCCATGTCCCCTGACCTTCTGCAATAACCTCTTGTGAGGTACCTTGTCAAATGCCTTCTGAAAATCAAGAAAGACCACATCCACCGGCTCTCCTTACGCCCCTCCAGTTTAGATGCAATCCACCCATCTTGTACAGATCCCATCTGCTCCAGAAGATACTCCAATGGTCCGGATATCTGAAACCCTCCCTCCTACACCAGCTGTTTAGCCACATGTTGAGCTGCGCTATCTTCCTATTCCGAGCCTCACTAACACGTGGGCACAGGGAGTAATCCTGAGATTATAACCCGAGAGCTTTTTAACTTTCTATCTAACTCCCTAAACTGCTGCTGCAGGATCTCATCACTCTTCCTGCCTATGTCATTAGTACCAATATGTACCACAGCCTCTGAGTGTTCACCCTCTCCCTTCAGAATGCTTTCTGTCTGTTCAGAGACATCCTGTTACACACACACAGTCAGTGCTGGGATACTCACTCCTGTTATACACAGTGATGATATGTATACTCACCTTTAAAGATGTTTGGTTACTCGATACTTCAGGAACTTTTATGACATCTTCACTCTGAGGAATCGGTAAATTGCAATGAATCAATCTCATCAAAAATTAATGTTTCAGTTTTTCACTGATCAGTCTAATATCAAACTGATTAATGAGTTTCAATGGATCGAAAAGAGTGTTAGTGACACCGAGCGAAGGAGGGAGCTAGAGAGAGATTGTGGGTTAGTGAGGGTTAGTGAGGGAAGGATAATAATGAAAATTGAGGGATAGTGAGAGAGTGGGGGACGGTGAGAGAGTGGGGGACGGTGAGAGAGTGGGGGATGGTGAGAGAGTGGGGGACGGTGAGAGAGTGGGGGACGGTGAGAGAGTGGGGGACGGTGAGAGAGTGGGGGACAGTGAGAGAATGGGGGACGGTGAGAGAGTGGGGGACAGTGAGAGAGTGGGGGACGGTGAGAGAATGGGGGACGGTGAGAGAGTGGGGGACGGTGAGAGAGTGGGAGACAGTGAGAGAGTGGGGGACAGTGAGAGAGTGGGGGACAGTGAGAGAGTGGGGGACAGTGAGAGAGTGGGGGACAGTGAGAGAGTGGGGGACGGTGAGAGAATGGGGGATGGTGAGAGAGTGGGGGACGGTGAGAGAATGGGGGACGGTGAGAGAATGGGGGACGGTGAGAGAGTGGGGGACAATGAGAGAGTGGGGGACGGTGAGAGAGTGGGGGATGGTGAGAGAGTGGGGGACGGTGAGAGAATGGGGGACGGTGAGAGAGTGGGGGACGGTGAGAGAGTGGGGGACGGTGAGAGAGTGGGGGACGGTGAGAGAGTGGGGGACGGTGAGAGACTGGGGGACAGTGAGAGAGTGGGGGATGGTGAGAGAGTGGGGGACAGTGAGAGAGTGGGGGACAGTGAGAGAGTGGGGGACAGTGAGAGAGTGGGGGACAATGAGAGAGTGGGGGATGGTGAGAGAGTGGGGGACAGTGAGAGAGTGGGGGATGGTGAGAGAGTGGGGGACAGTGAGAGAGTGGGGGATGGTGAGAGAGTGGGGGACGGTGAGAGAGTGGGGGATGGTGAGAGAGTGGGGGACGGTGAGAGAGTGGGGGATGGTGAGAGAGTGGGGGACAGTGAGAGAGTGGGGGATGGTGAGAGAATGGGGGACGGTGAGAGAGTGGGGGACGGTGAGAGAGTGGGGGACGGTGAGAGAGTGGGGGACGGTGAGAGAGTGGGGGACGGTGAGAGACTGGGGGACAGTGAGAGAGTGGGGGACGGTGAGAGAGTGGGGGATGGTGAGAGAGTGGGGGACGGTGAGAGAATGGGGGACGGTGAGAGAATGGGGGACGGTGAGAGAGTGGGGGACGGTGAGAGAGTGGGGGACGGTGAGAGAGTGGGGGACGGTGAGAGAGTGGGGGAAGGTGAGAGACTGGGGGACAGTGAGAGAGTGGGGGATGGTGAGAGAGTGGGGGACAATGAGAGAGTGGGGGACGGTGAGAGAGTGGGAGACAGTGAGAGAGTGGGGGACAGTGAGAGAGTGGGGGATGGTGAGAGAGTGGGGGACAATGAGAGAGTGGGGGACGGTGAGAGAGTGGGGGATGGTGAGAGAGTGGGGGACGGTGAGAGAATGGGGGACGGTGAGAGAATGGGGGACGGTGAGAGAGTGGGGGACGGTGAGAGAGTGGGGGACAATGAGAGAGTGGGGGATGGTGAGAGAGTGGGGGACGGTGAGAGAGTGGGGGATGGTGAGAGAGTGGGGGACGGTGAGAGAATGGGGGACGGTGAGAGAGTGGGGGACGGTGAGAGAGTGGGAGACAGTGAGAGAGTGGGGGACGGTGAGAGAGTGGGGGATGGTGAGAGAGTGGGGGACGGTGAGAGAGTGGGGGACAGTGAGAGAGTGGGGGACAGTGAGAGAGTGGGGGACGGTGAGAGAGTGGGGGATGGTGAGAGAGTGGGGGACAATGAGAGAGTGGGGGACGGTGAGAGAGTGGGGGATGGTGAGAGAGTGGGGGACGGTGAGAGAATGGGGGACGGTGAGAGAGTGGGGAACAGTGAGAGAGTGGGGGACGGTGAGAGAGTGGGGGACGGTGAGAGAATGGGGGACGGTGAGAGAGTGGGGGACAGTGAGAGAGTGGGGGACGGTGAGAGAGTGGGGGATGGTGAGAGAGTGGGGGACGGTGAGAGAGTGGGGGACGGTGAGAGAGTGGGGGACGGTGAGAGAGTGGGGGACGGTGAGAGAATGGGGGACGGTGAGAGAGTGGGGGTCAGTGAGAGAGTGGGGGACGGTGAGAGAGTGGGGGATGGTGAGAGAGTGGGGGACGGTGAGAGAGTGGGGGATGGTGAGAGAGTGGGGGATGGTGAGAGAGTGGGGGACGGTGAGAGAATGGGGGACGGTGAGAGAGTGGGGGACAGTGAGAGAGTGGGGGACAGTGAGAGAGTGGGGGATGGTGAGAGAGTGGGGGACGGTGAGAGAGTGGGGGATGGTGAGAGAATGGGGGACAGTGAGAGAGTGGGGGATGGTGAGAGAGTGGGGGATGGTGAGAGAGTGGGGGATGGTGAGAGAGTGGGGGACGGTGAGAGAGTGGGGGATGGTGAGAGAGTGGGGGACAGTGAGAGAGTGGGGGATGGTGAGAGAGTGGGGGACGGTGAGAGAATGGGGGACAGTGAGAGAGTGGGGGACGGTGAGAGAATGGGGGACGGTGAGAGAGTGGGGGACGGTGAGAGAGTGGGGGACAGTGAGAGAGTGGGGGATGGTGAGAGAGTGGGGGATGGTGAGAGAATGGGGGACAGTGAGAGAGTGGGGGACGGTGAGAGAGTGGGGGACAGTGAGAGAGTGGGGGACGGTGAGAGAGTGGGGGACGGTGAGAGAGTGGGGGACAGTGAGAGAGTGGGGGACGGTGAGAGAGTGGGGGATGGTGAGAGAGTGGGGGACGGTGAGAGAATGGGGGACGGTGAGAGAGTGGGGGACAGTGAGAGAGTGGGGGACGGTGAGAGAGTGGGGGATGGTGAGAGAGTGGGGGACGGTGAGAGAGTGGGGGATGGTGAGAGAGTGGGGGATGGTGAGAGAGTGGGGGACGGTGAGAGAATGGGGGACGGTGAGAGAGTGGGGGATGGTGAGAGAGTGGGGGATGGTGAGAGAGTGGGGGACAGTGAGAGAGTGGGGGACAGTGAGAGAGTGGGGGATGGTGAGAGAGTGGGGGACGGTGAGAGAGTGGGGGACAGTGAGAGAGTGGGGGACGGTGAGAGAGTGGGGGACGGTGAGAGAGTGGGGGATGGTGAGAGAGTGGGGGACGGTGAGAGAGTGGGGGACAGTGAGAGAGTGGGGGACAGTGAGAGAGTGGGGGACAGTGAGAGAGTGGGGGATGGTGAGAGAGTGGGGGACGGTGAGAGAGTGGGGGACAGTGAGAGAGTGGGGGACGGTGAGAGAGTGGGGGATGGTGAGAGAGTGGGGGATGGTGAGAGAGTGGGGGACAGTGAGAGAGTGGGGGATGGTGAGAGAGTGGGGGATGGTGAGAGAGTGGGGGACGGTGAGAGAGTGGGGGACAGTGAGAGAGTGGGGGACAGTGAGAGAGTGGGGGACAGTGAGAGAGTGGGGGATGGTGAGAGAGTGGGGGACAGTGAGAGAGTGGGGGATGGTGAGAGAGTGGGGGATAGTGAGAGAGTGGGGGACAATGAGAGAGTGGGGGATGGTGAGAGAGTGGGGGATGGTGAGAGAGTGGGGGACGGTGAGAGAGTGGGGGACAGTGAGAGAGTGGGGGACGGTGAGAGAGTGGGGGATGGTGAGAGAGTGGGGGATGGTGAGAGAGTGGGGGACGGTGAGAGAGTGGGGGACAGTGAGAGAGTGGGGGACAGTGAGAGAGTGGGGGACAGTGAGAGAGTGGGGGATGGTGAGAGAGTGGGGGACGGTGAGAGAGTGGGGGACAGTGAGAGAGTGGGGGACGGTGAGAGAGTGGGGGATGGTGAGAGAGTGGGGGATGGTGAGAGAGTGGGGGACAGTGAGAGAGTGGGGGATGGTGAGAGAGTGGGGGATGGTGAGAGAGTGGGGGACGGTGAGAGAGTGGGGGACAGTGAGAGAGTGGGGGACAGTGAGAGAGTGGGGGACAGTGAGAGAGTGGGGGATGGTGAGAGAGTGGGGGACAGTGAGAGAGTGGGGGATGGTGAGAGAGTGGGGGACAGTGAGAGAGTGGGGGATGGTGAGAGAGTGGGGGACGGTGAGAGAGTGGGGGACGGTGAGAGACTGGGGGACAGTGAGAGAGTGGGGGACGGTGAAAGAGTGGGGGACAGTGAGAGAGTGGGAGACAGTGAGAGAGTGGGGGACAGTGAGAGAGTGGGGGATGGTGAGAGAGTGGGGGATGGTGAGAGAGTGGGGGACAGTGAGAGAGTGGGGGACGGTGAGAGAGTGGGGGACAGTGAGAGAGTGGGGGATGGTGAGAGAGTGAGGGGACAGTGAGAGAGTGGGGGATGGTGAGAGAGTGGGGGACAGTGAGAGAGTGGGGGACGGTGAGAGGGTGGGGGATGGTGAGAGAATGGGGGACGGTGAGAGAGTGGGGGATGGTGAGAGAGTGGGGGACGGTGAGAGAGTGGGGGACAGTGAGAGAGTGGGGGACGGTGAGAGAGTGGGGGATGGTGAGAGAGTGGGGGACAGTGAGAGAGTGGGGGACGGTGAGAGAGTGGGGGACAGTGAGAGAGTGGGGGATGGTGAGAGAGTGGGGGACAGTGAGAGAGTGGGGGACGGTGAGAGAGTGGGGGATAGTGAGAGAGTGGGGGACGGTGAGAGAGTGGGGGACGGTGAGAGGGTGGGGGATGGTGAGAGAATGGGGGACGGTGAGAGAGTGGGGGATGGTGAGAGAATGGGGGACGGTGAGAGAGTGGGGGACGGTGAGAGAGTGGGGGATAGTGAGAGAGTGGGGGACAATGAGAGAGTGGGGGATGGTGAGAGAGTGGGGGATGGTGAGAGAATGGGGGACGGTGAGAGAGTGGGGGATGGTGAGAGAATGGGGGACGGTGAGAGAGTGGGGGACGGTGAGAGAGTGGGGGATAGTGAGAGAGTGGGGGACAATGAGAGAGTGGGGGATGGTGAGAGAGTGGGGGATGGTGAGAGGGTGGGGGATGGTGAGAGAATGGGGGACGGTGAGAGAGTGGGGGATGGTGAGAGAATGGGGGACGGTGAGAGAGTGGGGGACGGTGAGAGAGTGGGGGATAGTGAGAGAGTGGGGGATGGTGAGAGAGTGGGGGACGGTGAGAGAGTGGGGGACAGTGAGAGAGTGGGGGACGGTGAGAGGGTCTGGGACAGTGAGAGAGTTGGGGATGGTGAGAGAGTGGGGGATGGTGAGAGAGTGGGGGACAGTGAGAGAGTGGGGGACAATGAGAGAGTGGGGGATGGTGAGAGAGTGGGGGACGGTGAGAGAGTGGGGGACAGTGAGAGAGTGGGGGACGGTGAGAGGGTCTGGGACAGTGAGAGAGTGGGGGATGGTGAGAGAGTGGGGGATGGTGAGAGAGTGGGGGATGGTGAGAGAGTGGGGGACGGTGAGAGAGTGGGGGATGGTGAGAGAGTGGGGGATGGTGAGAGAGTGGGGGATGGTGAGAGAGTGGGGGACGGTGAGAGAGTGGGGGATGGTGAGAGAGTGGGGGATGGTGAGAGAGTGGGGGACGGTGAGAGAGTGGGGGATGGTGAGAGAGTGGGGGACGGTGAGAGAGTGGGGGACAGTGAGAGAGTGGGGGACGGTGAGAGAGTGGGAGACAGTGAGAGAATGGGGGACGGTGAGAGAGTGGGGGATGGTGAGAGAGTGGGGGATGGTGAGAGAGTGGGGGATGGTGAGAGAGTGGGGGATGGTGAGAGAGTGGGGGACGGTGAGAGAGTGGGGGATGGTGAGAGAGTGGGGGACGGTGAGAGAGTGGGGGATGGTGAGAGAGTGGGGGACGGTGAGAGAGTGGGGGATGGTGAGAGAATGGGGGACAGTGAGAGAATGGGGGACAGTGAGAGAATGGGGGACGGTGAGAGAGTGGGGGATAGTGAGAGAGTGGGGGATAGTGAGAGAGTGGGGGACGGTGAGAGAGTGGGGGATGGTGAGAGAATGGGGGACAGTGAGAGAATGGGGGACAGTGAAAGAGTGGGGGATGGTGAGAGAGTGGGGGACGGTGAGAGAGTGGGGGATGGTGAGAGAGTGGGGGACGGTGAGAGAATGGGGGACGGTGAGAGAGTGGGGGACAGTGAGAGAGTGGGGGACAGTGAGAGAGTGGGGGACGGTGAGAGAGTGGGGGATGGTGAGAGAATGGGGGACAGTGAGAGAATGGGGGACAGTGAGAGAATGGGGGACGGTGAGAGAGTGGGGGATGGTGAGGGAGTGGGGGACAGTGAGAGAGTGGGGGACGGTGAGAGAGTGGGGGACGGTGAGAGAGTGGGGGATGGTGAGAGAGTGGGGGATGGTGAGAGAGTGGGGGATGGTGAGAGAGTGGGGGACGGTGAGAGAGTGGGGGACGGTGAGAGAGTGGGGGACAGTGAGAGAGTGGGGGATGGTGAGAGAGTTGGGGACGGTGAGAGAGTGGGGGATGGTGAGAGAGTGGGGGATGGTGAGAGAGTGGGGGACAGTGAGAGAGTGGGGGATGGTGAGAGAGTGGGGGACGGTGAGAGAGTGGGGGATGGTGAGAGAGTGGGGGATGGTGAGAGAGTGGGGGACAGTGAGAGAGTGGGGGATGGTGAGAGAGTGGGGGACGGTGAGAGAGTGGGGGACGGTGAGAGAGTTGGGGATGGTGAGAGAGTGGGGGACAGTGAGAGAGTGGGGGACAGTGAGAGAGTGGGGAATGGTGAGAGAGTGGGGGACAGTGAGAGAGTGGGGAATGGTGAGAGAGTGGGGGACAGTGAGAGAGTGGGGGATGGTGAGAGAGTGGGGGACAGTGAGAGAGTGGGGGACAGTGAGAGAGTGGGGAATGGTGAGAGA
This sequence comes from Prionace glauca, assembly GCA_037974335.1. NCBI lineage: Eukaryota > Metazoa > Chordata > Chondrichthyes > Carcharhiniformes > Carcharhinidae > Prionace > Prionace glauca. Next base: position 2,428,985 of record CM075742.1, on the reverse strand, counting down.
GTGGGGGACAGTGAGAGAGTGGGGGACAGTGAGAGAGTGGGGGACAGTGAGAGAGTGGGGAATGGTAAGAGAGTGGGGGACAGTGAGAGAGTGGGGGACAGTGAGAGAATGGGGGACGGTGAGAGAATGGGGGATGGTGAGAGAGTGGGGGACAGTGAGAGAATGGGGGACAGTGAGAGAGTGGGGGATGGTGAGAGAGTGGGGGACGGTGAGAGAGTGGGGGATGGTGAGAGAGTGGGGGACGGTGAGAGAATGGGGGACGGTGAGAGAGTGGGGGACAGTGAGAGAGTGGGGGACAGTGAGAGAGTGGGGGACGGTGAGAGAGTGGGGGATGGTGAGAGAATGGGGGACAGTGAGAGAATGGGGGACGGTGAGAGAATGGGGGACGGTGAGAGAGTGGGGGATGGTGAGGGAGTGGGGGACAGTGAGAGAGTGGGGGACGGTGAGAGAGTGGGGGACGGTGAGAGAGTGGGGGATGGTGAGAGAGTGGGGGATGGTGAGAGAGTGGGGTATGGTGAGAGAGTGGGGGACGGTGAGAGAGTGGGGGACGGTGAGAGAGTGGGGGACAGTGAGAGAGTGGGGGATGGTGAGAGAGTTGGGGACGGTGAGAGAGTGGGGGATGGTGAGAGAGTGGGGGATGGTGAGAGAGTGGGGGACAGTGAGAGAGTGGGGGATGGTGAGAGAGTGGGGGACGGTGAGAGAGTGGGGGATGGTGAGAGAGTGGGGGATGGTGAGAGAGTGGGGGACAGTGAGAGAGTGGGGGATGGTGAGAGAGTGGGGGACGGTGAGAGAGTGGGGGACGGTGAGAGAGTTGGGGATGGTGAGAGAGTGGGGGACAGTGAGAGAGTGGGGGACAGTGAGATAGTGGGGAATGGTGAGAGAGTGGGGGACAGTGAGAGAGTGGGGAATGGTGAGAGAGTGGGGGACAGAGAGAGAGTGGGGGATGGTGAGAGAGTGGGGGACAGTGAGAGAGTGGGGGACAGTGAGAGAGTGGGGAATGGTGAGAGAGTGGGGGACAGTGAGAGAGTGGGGGACAGTGAGAGAGTGGGGGACAGTGAGAGAGTGGGGAATGGTGAGAGAGTGGGGGACAGTGAGAGAGTGGGGGACAGTGAGAGAATGGGGGACGGTGAGAGAATGGGGGATGGTGAGAGAGTGGGGGACAGTGAGAGAGTGGGGGACAGTGAGAGAGTGGGGGACGGTGAGAGAGTGGGGGACGGTGAGAGAGTGGGGGACGGTGAGAGAGTGGGGGACAGTGAGAGAATGGGGGACGGTGAGAGAATGGGGGATGGTGAGAGAGTGGGGGACAGTGAGAGAGTGGGGGACAGTGAGAGAGTGGGGGACGGTGAGAGAGTGGGGGACAGTGAGAGAGTGGGGGACGGTGAGAGAGTGGGGGACGGTGAGAGAGTGGGGGACAGTGAGAGAGTGGGGGACGGTGAGAGAGTGGGGGACGGTGAGAGAGTGGGGGACGGTGAGAGAGTGGGGGACGGTGAGAGAGTGGGGGACGGTGAGAGAATGGGGGATGGTGAGAGAGTGGGGGACGGTGAGAGAGTGGGGGACAGTGAGAGAGTGGGGGACGGTGAGAGAGTGGGAGACAGTGAGAGAATGGGGGACGGTGAGAGAGTGGGGGATGGTGAGAGAGTGGGGGACGGTGAGAGAGTTGGGGACGGTGAGAGAGTTGGGGATGGTGAGAGAGTGGGGGACAGTGAGAGAGTGGGGGATGGTGAGAGAGTGGGGGACAGTGAGAGACTGGGGGACGGTGAGAGAGTGGGAGACGGTGAGAGAGTGGGGGACGGTGAGAGAGTGGGGGACGGTGAGAGAGTGGGGGACAGTGAGAGACTGGGGGACGGTGAGAGAGTGGGGGATGGTGAGAGAGTTGGGGATGGTGAGAGAGTGGGGGACGGTGAGAGAGTTGGGGATGGTGAGAGAGTGGGGGACAGTGAGAGAGTGGGGGATGGTGAGAGAGTGGGGGACGGTGAGAGAGTGGGGGACGGTGAGAGAGTGGGGGACAGTGAGAGAGTTGGGGATGGTGAGAGAGTGGGGGATGGTGAGAGAGTGGGGGACAATGAGAGAGTGGGGGATGGTGAGAGAGTGGGGGACGGTGAGAGAGTGGGGGACGGTGAGAGAGTGGGGGATGGTGAGAGAGTGGGGGACGGTGAGAGAGTGGGGGACGGTGAGAGAGTGGGGGACAGTGAGAGAGTTGGGGATGGTGAGAGAGTGGGGGATGGTGAGAGAGTGGGGGATGGTGAGAGAGTGGGGGACAATGAGAGAGTGGGGGACAGTGAGAGAGTGGGGGATGGTGAGAGAGTGGGGGACAGTGAGAGAGTGGGGGACAGTGAGAGAGTGGGGGACGGTGAGAGAGTGGGGGACAGTGAGAGAGTGGGGGACGGTGAGAGAGTGGGGGATGGTGAGAGAGTGGGGGACGGTGAGAGAGTGGGGGACGGTGAGAGAGTTGGGGATGGTGAGAGAGTGGGGGATGGTGAGAGAGTGGGGGACGGTGAGAGAGTGGGGGACAGTGAGAGAGTGGAGGACAGTGAGAGAGTGGGGGACGGTGAGAGAGTGGGGGACAGTGAGAGAGTGGGGGACGGTGAGAGAGTGGGGGATGGTGAGAGAGTGGGGGACGGTGAGAGAGTGGGGGACGGTGAGAGAGTGGGGGACAGTGAGAGAATGGGGGACGGTGAGAGAGTGGGGGACAGTGAGAGAGTGGGGGATGGTGAGAGAGTGGGGGACGGTGAGAGAATGGGGGACGGTGAGAGAGTGGGGGATGGTGAGAGAGTGGGGGACGGTGAGAGAGTGGGGGACGGTGAGAGAGTGGGGGATGGTGAGAGAGTGGGGGACAGTGAGAGAGTGGGGGACAGTGAGAGAGTGGGGGATGGTGAGAGAGTGGGGGACAGTGAGAGAGTGGGGGACAGTGAGAAAGTGAGGGGACAGTGAGAGAGTTGGGGATGGTGAGAGAGTTGGGGATGGTGAGAGAGTTGGGGATGGTGAGAGAGTGGGGGACGGTGAGAGAGTGGGGGACGGTGAGAGAGTGGGGGACGGTGAGAGAGTGGGGGATGGTGAGAGAGTGGGGGACGGTGAGAGACTGGGGGACGGTGAGAGAGTGGGGGACGGTGAGAGAGTGGGGGACGGTGAGAGAGTGGGGGATGGTGAGAGAGTTGGGGATGGTGAGAGAGTGGGGGACAGTGAGAGAGTGGGGGACAGTGAGAGAGTTGGGGATGGTGAGAGAGTGGGGGATGGTGAGAGAGTGGGGGACAGTGAGAGAGTGGGGGACGGTGAGAGAGTGGGGGATGGTGAGAGAGTGGGGGATGGTGAGAGAGTGGGGGACAGTGAGAGAGTTGGGGATGGTGAGAGAGTGGGGGATGGTGAGAGAGTGGGGGACAGTGAGAGAGTGGGGGGCGGTGAGAGAGTGGGGGATGGTGAGAGAGTGGGGGATGGTGAGAGAGTGGGGGACAGTGAGAGAGTGGGGGGGACAGTGAGAGAGTGAGGGGACAGTGAGAGAGTTGGGGATGGTGAGAGAGTTGGGGATGGTGAGAGAGTTGGGGATGGTGAGAGAGTTGGGGATGGTGAGAGAGTGGGGGACAGTGAGAGAGTGGGGGACAGTGAGAGAGTTGGGGATGGTGAGAGAGTGGGGGACAGTGAGAGAGTGGGGGACAGTGAGAGAGTGGGGGATGGTGAGAGAGTTGGGGATGGTGAGAGAGTGGGGGACAGTGAGAGAGTGGGGGACAGTGAGAGAGTTGGGGATGGTGAGAGAGTGGGGGACAGTGAGAGAGTGGGGGACAGTGAGAGAGTGGGGGATGGTGAGAGAGTGGGGGACAGTGAGAGAGTGGGGGACGGTGAGAGAGTGGGGGACGGTGAGAGAGTGGGGGACGGTGAGAGAGTGGGGGACGGTGAGAGAGTGGGGGACGGTGAGAGAGTGGGGGATGGTGAGAGAGTGGGGGACAGTAAAGGATAGTGAGGGATTGTGAGCTAGGGTGAAAAATACTATGGGAGATTGAGGGATAGTGAGGGAGTGGGAGAGTTAGCGAGGGAGAGTGAAAGTGAGTGAGGGAAAGTGAGAGTTAATGAGAGTGAGAGATTGTGAGTGAGTGAGATAATGAGAGATAGTGTGGGAGATTAACAGATAGTGAGGGAGATTGAGAGATAGTGAAGGAGAGAGATAGTGTGGGAGAAAGACAGTGAGGGAGGGAGATAGTGAGGGAGATTGAGGGATAGTAAGGGAGATTGAGGGATAGTGAGGGAGATTGAGGAATAGTGAAGGAGATTGCAGGACAGTGAGGGTGATTGAGGGATAGTGAGGGAGATTCAGGGATAGTGAGGGAGATTGAGGGATAGTGAGGGAGATTGCAGGACAGTGAGGAAGATTGAGGGATAGTGAGGGAGATTGAGGGATAGTGAGGGAGATTGAGGGATAGTGAGGGTGATTGAGGAATAGTGAAGGAGATTGCAGGACAGTGAGGGTGATTGAGGGATAGTGAGGGAGATTCAGGGATAGTGAGGGAGGTTGAGGGATAGTGAGGGAGATTGCAGGACAGTGAGGAAGATTGAGGGATAGTGAGGGAGAGTGGAGGCTGCTGAGGAATGACGGAGTATACACTCAGTTTATCTGATGGATTAGAACACAAGGGGTAAACAGATGGTTTATTTGCAGCTCTGGTTAATGCACCAGGAGCTGATGTGAGCAGTTCCGGGCATCACCCAATAGGAAAGGTTCACAGGTCAGACAGAGCCTGCAGCCTAAATTTAAATAACATGTGGGCTGTAAGGGTTAAATTATACAGAGAGATTACACAGACTGGGCTGACATTCCTGACAATTGACCAGGTGTCCGGGCAGTTTGATCCAAATTTCCAGGTATTTAAGGGTGGCAGAGAATGGGGAGAAACAATGTCTGTTTGGAGAGTCACATTTGAGGCAGATCTTTCTGCTGTAGAACATTTCACACACACAGCGTTGTAGCAGTTTAGAATTCTCTTCCACAGGATGCTACATCGGCTGGCCATTTTCAATCTGAGATCGATTAAAGTTTTGTTATCCAATGGAGTTTAGGAAATGGGAGACAGATGGACTTCAGTCACAGATCAGCCATGATCCAATATGTAGACCGAGGGATCACGTGGTGATCCGGTTACGAGAGAGAACATAAGAACATAAGAAATAGGAGCAGGAGTAGGCCATCTGGCCCTTCGAGCCTGCCCCGCCATTCAATAAGATCATGGCTGATCTGTCGTGACTCAGCTCCACCTTCCCGCCCTCTCCCCATAACCCTTAATCCCTTCTCTTATCAAAAACCCATCAACCCGTTTCTTAAAATATTTAGCGAGGCAGCCTCCACCACTTCAACGGGCAGAGAATTCCAGAGATTCACCACCCTTTGAGTGAAGAAGTTCCTCCTCAACTCCGTTCTAAACCGCCCCCCCCTTTATCTTGAGGCTGTGCCCCCTAGTCCTACTGTCTTTTTTGAGCGGGAAGAGTCTCTCCACCTCTATCCTATCCATCCCATTCATCATCTTATACGTCTCAATGAGATCTCCCCTCATTCTTCTAAACTCTAACGAGTACAAGCCTAGTTTATTCAGCCTCTCCTCATAGCTCAACCCCCTCAACTCCGGTATCAGCCGAGTAAACCTCCTCTGCACTCCCTCGGGGAGTTCTCCCCACAGTGTGTGCAGAGTCGCTGAGGCTGGTGAATAAAGTGTTCTTTGTTACAGGCTGTCGGTGTCCAGTCTCTGGGATCCCGGGACCTCTACCCACTGACAGATATTAGCAGCACATCGACCCACTCATCTTCAATCAAAATAATGCAAACTACTGGACCATATTTAAAAGGGAGCTATGCGTACATTACAGTGCTGAATTATCAGATACATCCAAAAATGTACTAGCTTCCACCTTATTAAATTTAACGGACCTAAATCAGTAATATTTTTAACGTATTTTTAAAAATGTTTTCACAACAACCTAACTGGTCAGTTTTCAAGCTGTTGAGGTGGGAGATTACCTTATCGATGAAACAAACACACAAAGTTGACTATTCCATCTGTTTGGGTCATATCCAAACTCAATCCCAATGTAATGTTTATATCGTTAAAGTTCACAATAATTGTCTGAAGGTGGTGCTAATATCATTAGACAGAGTCACCCTGTTTTGCAAAACAGAAAACCTGATAAAATTTGACCATCGGGAAGTTAAAATTTAATTATTAGTCACAAGTAAGGCTTACATTAACGCTGCAATGAAGTAACTGTGAAATTCCCCCCAGTCACCACAATCCGGTGCCTGTTCGGGTCAAAGCACCGAATCCTCACGTCTTTCAGAATGTGGCAGGAAACCGGAGAAAACCCACGCAGACACGGGGAGAACGTGCAGGCTCCACACAGACAGTGACCCAAGGCTGGGAATCGAACCTGCGTCCCTGGTCCTGTGAGGCAGCAGAGTTAATCACTCTGCCACTACACCGCCCAATCTAAGTCATTTGTATTTCAAATGGAGAAGGAGAAAGAGGATGTGAAATACTTCTATTAATGTTTACAAATGCCTGCCTGGCAGCGAAGGACATAATATTCGACAGGCAGACATTTAACTCTACAAAGCAAAGATCTGATGAACCAATACAATCATGCACAGCAACTTTGAAAATTTTAGCAGAAAGATGTGCATTTGGCATCCTTACTAATGAGGTAGTCAGGGATCGAATAGTCTGTGGGGTTCACAATGACCTGATCTTCAAGCAATTGCTGCAAGGTGGATTTAACACTACAACAGCCATTCGTATTGATGCTAAACTAACTGTCTGTAAAAAGCAGCAAGAGGTTTAGTTGGGAAATTGAAGTCTTTTAGGTACAGAGCACATCTGCCCCAACGATGGTGGTCATTACTCAGAGTAAAGCAGCATATTTGGCAAATGGTAAACACTGTGACAAATGTAGACAGTGGAATCACTCCACAAAATGCTGCAGATTGAAATCACGACAGCTTTCCTTTGACAAGAACAACATTAACACCTGGTCAGTCCTCTGAGATTTGGAGCAAAGCTCGGACAGAGCAACCAAACCACTGAACCTTCAACAACACTCTACTGTGAGAGCATCAACACCATTACAGAGAAGGGTGAGATCTTTACCATCCTGAATATGATTTGCAGCAATGCAACTCTGAAGGTAAAGATTAAGACTGGAGAATAATGCACTGTATTGGCCAGCGAAATGCTGTGGGAATTAGACCCAGATGCAGCATTGGAGCCCAGTACCCAGCTGGATCTTGTGAAGAATGACAGACAAACCATCCTCACAGAAGGTGTGGCCATTCTCCACTGAACACAGAGCAGCTTCACTTTTCATATAATCAACAAGAACATAAGGCCACTGCTCAGTCTTCTGGACTGTATCACACTGGGGCTAACCCGGAGGTACAGGTCCCAGAAATCATAGTGTACAAAAATCTTTTCAACTTTGACATCAACAGTAAGCTACTAGTGATATATCACGTGAGACTCCATGATTCATGAACATATATCACGTGAGACTCCATGATTCATGAACATATATCACGTCAGACTCCATGATTCATGAACATATATCACGTCAGACTCCATGATTCATGAACATATATCACGTGAGACTCCATGATTCATGAACATACATCATGTCAGACTCCATGATTCATGAACATATATCACGTCAGACTCCATGATTCATGAACATATATCACGTCAGACTCCATGGTTCATGAACATACATCATGTCAGACTCCATGATTCATGAACATATATCACGTGAGACTCCATGATTCATGAACATATATCACGTGAGACTCCATGATTCATGAACATATATCACGTGAGACTCCATGATTCATGAACAATTTGAACTTCTAAAAGATTACCAATAACTGTGAAATAAAAAGAGGTTAATGAATTATATTGGATGATGGAACTGGGTGTCATAACTCCCAAGGCCAGGAAATGGGTTTCCATAATGGTGACTGCAGTGGAATAAATTTGCCCAATCAGGATCTGCATTGACCCAGTGCATTGAAATAAGACACGGTTCAGACCTCATCACTCTGTGCAGAGCGTGGAACAGGTCAGTGTGAAAGAGTTCAGCGTTCTCAGGGTGAATTGTGGCTTCTAGCAGACCCTGTAGATGGGAATTCTGCTAAACTAACCACATTCATATCTCCAATAGGCAGATACTGTTTCCATCATCTGGGCAATGGGATCTCCTAACTCCTTGAAAGTGGAGTCCCAGGTGGATAGAGTGGTGAAGAAGACACTCAGTATGCTTTGTTTCATTGGTCAGAACATTGAATACAGGAGTTGGAATGTCTTGTTGAACTTGTACAAGACATTGGTAAGGCCATACTTGCAATACTGTGTGCAGTTCTGGTCACCCTATTATAGAAAGAATATTATTAAACTAGAAAGAGTGCAGAAAAGATGATGTTACCGGGACTTGATGGATTGAGTTATAAGGAGAGGCTGGATAGATTGGGACTTTTTTCTCTGGACCATAGGAGGCAGAGGGGTGACCTTATAGAGATCTGTAATATAATGAAGAGCATAGATCAGCTAGATAGTCAATATATTTTCCCACAGGTAGGGGAGTCTAAAACTAGAGGGCATAGGTTTAAGGTGAAAGGGGAGAGATACAAAAAAATGCCTCAGAGGGGCAATTTTTCCACACAGAGGGTGGTGAGTGTCTAGAATGAACTGCCAGAGTTAGTAGTAGAGACAGGTACAATTTTATCTTTTAAAAAGCATTTAGAGAGTTATATGGGTACGATGGGTATAGAGAGATATGGGCCAAATGTGGACAATTGTGGGCGGCACGGTAGCACAGTGGTTAGCACTGCTGCTTCACAGCTCCAGGGTCCTGGGTTCGATTCCCGGCTCGGGTCACTGCCTGTGTGGAGTTTGCACATTCTCCTCGTGTCTGCGTGGGTTTTCTCCGGGTGCTCCGGTTTCCTCCCACAGTCCAAAGATGTGCGGGTTAGGTTCATTGGCTATGCTAAAATTGCCCCTTAGTATCCTGGGATGTGTAGGTTAGAGGGATTGGCAGGTAAAATGTGTAGGGATATGGGGATAGGGTCTGGGTGGGATTGTGTTCGGTGCAGACTCGATGGGCCGAAGGGCCTGTTTCTGCACTGTAGGGTTCTATGTAAGAATTGGGATTAACTCAGGAGTTTAAAAAAAGGGCAGCATGGACAAGTTGGGCCGAAAGGCCTGTTTCCGTGCTGTAAACCTCTTTGATTCTATAATCTTCTCGGGCAGTGAGGTTTTCCAGCAGTGAACGGAGAAACCGTTTGCAGACCAGCCCTGCCAGACCGTTGTTGATGACTTCCTTGTTTGGATTGCACTGTGTAAGAATATGATGCACATCTTTATCTCGTCCTTGACAGAACCAGTACCATCCAATTAAAGCTTAACCCTGCAAAATGCAGATTCCGAGCCAGCCAGGTTCCCAAAGTGGGAGCCCTAATCCTAACCTACAGCCCACGGTGGGAAGTCAGATAAGGACTGGCTTTACAGCGGGTGGCCATTGCTGTGGACAGGCACGCTTTACTACACTTCCTCAGCATGACAAATTATCGCTAAGTTTATCCTGTGTTATAGTGAGATCACTGGATCTCATCATCAGCTCCTCTGCCAGGACATCGAACAGTGTTGGCAAGGAAACCACACAGCGATCTTCAACGTACACAGGCATTCTCAGAGCCTCCCCAGGGCTACTAAAACTCTGACCTTCAAACACCCCCACATCAACAGGTGTCTCTCAGCATGGACTTGGCACACTCTGCATCCAGGATGGCAGACCTTTGCTTTAAGGAGCCTCGCTGACCCTGAGACTTGTTGTACAAACACTGAAAAGAAACTCCTCACTCTCGCCATGTTAGAAATGTCATGGCTTCATGTTCTGTCACCCTGGAACTTTTCAAACTGATCCCCAGCCACTCATAACTATCTTAAAGAAGCCTCTGCTCACTGCGTCTGTCACAGACTGCAGCGTGGGATATTAAAGCTCACTGCAATCTCAGCATGGTCTATAAACATGGTGTACCTGGCTCAGAACCTTCTACCCACCGCACACCCTGCAGATCAGGAGGAAGTTTTAGACACTGAGGCTAGGGGAGTGAAAAACCAGAGGGCATGGGTTAAAGGTGAAGGAGAAAAGTTTAAAGGGAATATTAGGGGGGGGGATTCTTCACGCAGAGAGTGGTGGGAGTGTGGAATGAGCTGTCGGATAAAGTGGGAAATGCGGGATCACTTTTAACATTTAAGAAAAACTTGGATGGGTTCATGGATGAGACAGGGTGTGGAGGGGATACGGTTCAAATGCAGGTCAGTGGGACTAGGCAAAAAAATGGTTCAGCACAGACAAGAAGGGCCAAATGGCCTGTTTCTGAGCTGTAAATTTTCTATGGTTCTATGGTTTTTTATGGACACCATGAGCATAGAGGTGCTGTCATCTTATAGAACCCAGGAACTCTTCCTTACAGAGACATGGAGACAACTGCCCAGCGTCATCCTGAGGGTCTAGATCGGTAGGTCGGCAGTTTGAACGAGTTTCTCTAGCCAGTGTGCTGAGTCAGCGCTGCAGGTTTCACCCAGCATAAAGAAGCAAAAGCAGCAACTTCTCACTGAGTGCAGCTGAGACTGAGCTTGGGAATGAGCTGCGTGGGTGAGAATTTTACTTGAGTCATTTCAATGCGATTGTAAGGTTTATGGTTACTGCAATAGTAAAACCCATTTGCAGCAGGTGGATTTATTAATTATAAATGAATGAAGAAAGTAATAAATGGTCATACAGAGGGTGATGTGTTCTGCTGGCAGAGCGCGGGTAGCACAGCGATCCAGGGCAAACACATCTGTATTTAATGTTAACGGCTTGGGCTGGAGCTGAGCTGCAGACACTACAGCAGGAATTGGAAGGTAAACTGCACACTGTGTACCAGGAAACAGTCACATCCCTGAGGATAGGGTCCTCCGATTTACTAACTGCTCAGTGACGGGAGGGGGTGACTGTCAGCGAGGTGAGTATAGTGATTCAGAAAGTACAGCCTCAGCCTTTGCAATTGCCCAATCAGTTTGAGGTTGTTGCATCTTCAAGTTAAAGTTTATTTATTATTCACAGGTAAGGCTAACGTTAACACTGCAATGAAGTTAATGTCAAACTTAGCTCGTCGCCACACTCTGGCGCCTGTTCAGGTACACTGAGGGAGAATGTAACATGGTCGATGCAGCAGACCTGCACATCTTACAAACTGTATGCAGAAACCGGAGCACCCGGAGGAAACCCACACAGACATGGGGAGAATGTGCAAACTCCACACAGACAGTGACCCGAGCCGAGAATCGAATCCAGGTCCTTGGCACTGTGAGGCAGCAGTGCCAACCCACTGTGCCACCGTGCCGCTGGTGGGATACAATCCCTACAGTGCAGAAGGAGACCATTCGGCCCATCAAGTCTGCACCAACAACAATCCTTTCAGACCCTATCCCCTTGGCCTCATTTATTTACCCTGCTTCTCCCCCCTGACACTAAGGGGCAATTTAGAACGGCCAATCCACCTTATCCGCACATCTTTGGACTGTGGGAGGAAACCTGAGCACCCGGAGGAAACCCATGCAGACATGGGGAGAACACGCAAACTCCACACAGTGACCCAAGACCAGAGTTGAACCCGGGTCCCTGGTGCTGTGAGGCAGCAGTGTTAACCCACTGTGCCACCGTGTCCCCCGGGAATCGAACCCGGGTCCCTGGTGCTGTGAGGCAGCAGTGCTAACCCACTGTGCCACGGTGTCACCTGGATGAAAATCCTCACCCAGGATGGCGCCAGAACGAGGTGCAAACTGTGCCCAGCGCACCTTCTAATTCTTTTACACTCGTTCTATGCTTACTACATCCTGCAGTCTCTCGTTTCCTTCTCTACGAACGGTATGCTTTGCAGAGCGCGCACGAAACAATACTTTTCACTGTATGTTAATACGTGTGACAATAACAAATCAAATCAATTCAAAGTGGACACTGCAGGGTGGAGGGGTAACCAGGGGGCACCGTGATTCAGGAAGTCATTCAAGTGGGAAGACTTTCTCAGAATGTAGTGGTCATCAGGGACAGTAAAATCCGGGATAGACACTGATCAGTACAACCAGGAGTATGAATCCAAATGATATAGGTTTACGGTGCAAGGGGCAAGGTTTAAAGGAGATGTACGAGGCAGATTTTTTACACAGGGAGTGATGGGAGCCTGGAACCCATTGCTGGTGGAGGGAGTGGAAGTGGATACGATAGTGAGTTTTAAGGGGCATCCTGACAAGTACATGAATAGGATGGGAATGGAGGGATTTGGTCCCCGGAAGGATAGTGGGTTTTAATTAAGTCAGGCAGCATGGTGGGTGCAGACTTGGAGGGGCCGAAGGGCCTGTTCCTGTGCTGTACTTTTCTTTGTTCTTTGTTTTTTGACTGTGTTGCCTGCCCAGTGCTAAGGTTCAGGACAACTGCTCCAAGCTGGGGAGGAACCTTACAGTGGGAGGGGGAGGATGCAATAGCAGTGGCTGTGTTGATACCAAGCATGTAAACAGGACTAGGAGAAAGATTCTGTGTGGGGAATTTGACCAACGAAGGACTAATTAAGAAGCAGAAATACCTCAGCCATGATTGAATTGGAGACATGTGGCCCCAAGGTTAGTGTGGGAGATATGGGATTCGATACACTGAGGACTGGCACCAGTGGGGAGCGGGGGGGGGGGGGGTGGGGAGTAGGAGCTGAATCATTGGGGTGGACTTCACTGAACTGGGCTGGATCCAGTGGTCTGGCAAATTGTACAACTTGGGCAGGAGAGAGGGATTTAAACTAAATAATGGGTGTGAGCAAATATGAAGTGAATCAAAGGGTAACAAGCTGCCAGAGCAGGGTAATGATTTAAGTAATGATAACTAGAGTGTGGGAGGAAGGGACAAAACATACAAATTATAGAGTTCAGTGGCAAGGCCAGAGAAGAGTGAAAAACTGTAAATGTGAATGTGTGCAGCATTCATCAGAAAATGAATGGATTATTAGCACAGGTAGAAATAAACGAGTCTAACCTGAGAGTCATTGTGAAACAGGCTGAGACCTGAATATAGCAGCATATCTAACATTCAAAAAGACAGGAGTCCAACAAATATAGATGAATAATTAGGTAAAATATAAATGTTAGATAGAATTCATATAATTAGGACATAATACTTTAGAATTGAGAAAATGGTTACGGGCTAACGTTAACCATTTTCCCCAACATCCTGTGTCTACAGACATGTATATGGGAACTTAAATAAAAATAGCTCCCACTTTAATTCGAAACAGACAACATTCTCTCATGTGATAACATGAATTCACCAGTGTTTTTCTTTTTTTGGAAATAAAGATTAACATAATTACCTCATTCACGAGCAACTTTGAAAAGTTGGTAACACACATAAATGGTGGTGCATTCTGGGATTGCTGTCCTTACCCGTTTGAATGATCGATAGTCACGGGTGAGGTGCCTGAAGATTGGAGGGTGGTGAATGTTGTACCTTTGTTTAAAAAGGGCTGCAGGGAAAAGCCTGGGAACTACATGCCAGTGAGCCTCACATCTGTGGTGGGTAAATTGTTGGAAGGTATTTTGAGAGACAGGATCTACAGGCATTTAGAGACACAAGGATTGATTAGGGACAGTCAGCATGGCTTTGTGAGTGAAAAATCATCTCTCACAAGTTTGATTGAGTTTTTTGAAGGGGTAACCAAGAAGGTAGATGAGGGCAGTGCAGTTGATGTTGTCTACATGGACTTTAGCAAGGCCTTTGACAAGGTACCGCATGGTAGGTTGTTGCATAAAGTTAAATCTCACGGGATCCAGGGTGAGGTATCTAAACGGACACAAAATTAGCTTCTTGACCAAAGCCAGAGAGTGGTTGTAGAGAGTTGTTTTTCAAACTGGAGGCCTGTGACCAGCGGTGTGCCTCAGGGATCAGTGCTGGGCCCACTGTTATTTGTCATTTATATTAATGATTTGGATGAGAATATAGGAGGCATGATTAGTAAGTTTGCAGATGACATCAAGATTAGTGGACAGTGAAGAAGGTTATCTAGGATTGCAATGGAATTTTGATCAATTAGGCCAGTGAACTGACAAATGGTAGATGGAGTTTAATTAATTTAGATAAATGTGAGGTGATGCATTTTGGTCGATTGAACCAGGGCAGGACTTACTCAATTAATGGTAAGGCATTGGGGAGAGTTACAGAACAAAGAGGCCGAGGGACATGTTCATAGCTCCTTGAAAGTGGAGTCACAGGTGGACAGAGTGGTGAAGAAGGCATTCAGCATGCTTGGTTTCATTGGTCAGAATACTGAATACAGGAGTTGGGACGTCTTGTTGAAGTTGTACAAGAGATTGTTAAGGCCACACTTGGAATACTGTGTACAGTTCTGGTCACCCTATTATAGAAAGGATATTATTAAACTAAAAAGAGCGCAGAAAAGATTTACTAGGATGCTACCGGAACTTGATGGTTTGAGTTATAAGGAGAGGCTGGATAGACTGGGACTTTTTTCCCTGGAGCATAGGAGGCTGAGGGGTGATCTTATAGAGGTCTATAAAATAATGAGGGGCACAGATCAGCGAGATAGTCAATATCTTTTCCCAAAGGTAGGGGAGTCTAAAACTAGAGGGCATCAGGTTTAAAGTGAGAGGGGAGAGATACAGAAGTGTCCAGAGGAGCAATTGTTTCACACAATGGATGGTGAGTGTCTGGAACGAGCTGCCAGAGGTAGTAGTAGAGACGGATACAATTTTGTCTTTTAAAAAGTGTTTAGACAGTTACATGGGTAAGATGGGTATAGAGGGATATGGGCCAAATGTGGGCAATTGGGACTAGCTTAGGGGTTTTAAAAAAAAGACAGCATGGATAAGTTGGGTCAAAGGACCTGTTTCCATGTTCTAAGAAAGCATTCTTAGATTTAACTTGCGTATCGTGAAAGACTAGTGGGCTATAAATCAGAGTTGAATGTGATCAGTACAAAAGACAGTTCTATAAGGAATGTGTCTTTCCTTTAAGCTGAAGAACAGTTAACTTTTAAGAATTATAGGAGGCAATCTTAAGCCCGGTTTTGCCGTTGGCAGGATTGGCAACTGAGGGGGGGGGGGCACAAGATCCGGCAAAACCCTAAAATCACGGCTCTGACTGACGAGATCAGAACCTCTGACTATCCCTGTCCCTCCGGCAATGAGATTCACACTCACCCCGTGGATATGAACTGATTGAAATCCACTGACCCGGTGATGGAATGGGCATTTCAGACCCAGTGGGACAAAGGGCCTGTCCTACACGGTTTGATTCTGTGATTAACGACAGGCCAGAAAATTGGGAACATTTTGGAAACTAGCAAAGCAGGACTTACAAATTAACAAGAGGGAGAAATTAGAGTCGGAACCAAGAAATGGCAGCGATTTCAATCTTTATGGTAGAAGTTATTAAAATCAGCCCAATAACACAGGTACAAAATCTCAAATCCAGCTCACACAAACCAGAGATGTCCAAAAACTGGACATTTTTATAAGCTGCTATTTATTGATTTGAGTTGTTATTTACCAGGACCGTTTGGCTGGGTGCTGCACTGTCATGGGGGCATGGTAATCTCCGTACTGTCTTCAGACATTCTCCACACTCCAAAGGATCCCTTGTGCTGATCTGACCGACCCACAACCTGGATTCAGCAATGGCTGTGAGTCAGCCTTATTTATATTATTATTTAATACTTTTCAGACGTTATTTCTTTACTATAATTTATTACCTTTTTAAACTGTTGAAAGATCTGAAGGATTGGAGTTCCGGCCCTGCCAGCCAATAGGATCACAGCTGATCAATATTCCTCATTCCCACTTTCCTGCCCTTTCCCTCAATTCTCTCACTGATCAAAAATCTACCCCAGCCTTAAATATGGACAGGAACTCTGTGGGTCTCTGTGGCAACAAATTCCAAAGACTCACAACCCGAGAAAAAATTTCTATTCATCTCGGTCTTAAATTGATGTCCTCTTATTCTGAGACTGTGCCCTCTGGTCCGAGACTCTCCCAGGATGGGGAACATTCTCTCAGCATCGACCCTGTCAAATCCCTTTGGAATCACTTAGGTTTCAATGAGAGATCTCTCATTCTCCCAAACTCCGATGGGTGGAGTCCCAGCCTGTTTAACCTTTCCTCACAAGACATCAGAGAAAGAAACTTATTCCCTGGATACCCTGTGCCTCCAAAATCCGGCGGGATCTGAAATTTGTCGGGAACTCAGGACAGAATTCTCCAGTCCTTCGCGTCTCACTGCCGCTGCCAACGAGAATGGAGAATCTGGCACTCAGCCAAATCACCATTCACAGCTGCGGGACTGGAGAATCCCAACCACGGAGCGAGGTTGGAGAATCCCGGCCATGGGGCGAGGTCGGAGAATCCCGGCCACGGAGCAAGGTCGGAGAATCCCGGCCACGGAGCGAGGTCGGAGAATCCCGGCCACGGAGCGAGGTCGGAGAATCTCAACCACGGGGTGAGGTCGGAGAATCCCAGTCACGGAGCGAGGTCGGAGAATCCCGGCCACGGGGCGAGGTCGGAGAATCCCAACCACGGAGCGAGGTCGGAGAATCCCAACCACGGGGCGAGGTTGGAGAATCCCGGCCACGGGGCGAGGTCGGAGAATCCCAACCACGGGGCGAGGTCGGAGAATCCCGGCCACGGGGCGAGGTCGGAGAATCCCGGCCACAGGGCGAGGTCGGAGAATCCCAGCCCTTGGGGCGAGGTCGGAGAATCCCAGCCCCGGGGCGAGGTCGGAGAATCCCGGCCACGGGGTGAGGTCGGAGAATCCCGGCCACGGGGCGAGGTCGGAGAATCCCGGCCATGGGGCGAGGTCGGAGAATCCCGGCCATGGGGCGAGGTCGGAGAATCTCAACCACGGGGCGAGGTAGGAGAATCCCAGCCATGGGGCGAGGTCGGAGAATCCCAACCACGGGGCGAGGTGGGAGAATCCCGGCCACGGGGCGAGGTCGGAGAATTCCAGTCGCAGGGGTAAGGTTGGAGAATCCCAGTCCCAATCCCAGGGTTACCAGTTTTCAGACACTGAACCTGTGTTAGAAAATCATGAGGTAAAAAGGGAAGGAGGAACTCAGAGTAATCTCTATTACCACAGAGAAGGTGCTGGGATAATAATAACTGAGAGCCGGGAAGTTCCCGGATCTGATCCCTGTGCTCTAAGCTTTAAATGAAATGGCGGCTGGGATAATGGATCCTTTGGCAGTAATCTTCCAACATTCCCTAGGATCTGGAAAGGTTCCATCAGACTGGAAAATAGCAAATTATAGGAACCCTACAGTGCAGAAGAGGCCATTCAGCCCATCAGATCTGCACTGACTCTCTGACAGAGTATCTTTCTTACCCATGCCCTCTCCCCACAATCCCACCCATCTAACCCACACATCTTTGGATACTAAGGAACAATTTACCATGGGCAATCCACACAACCTGTACATCTTTGGACTATGGGAGGAAACTGGAGCACCCGGAGGAAACCCATGCAGACACAGGGAGAATGTGCAGACTCCGCACAGACAGTGACCCAAGGCTGGAATTGAACCGGGTCCCTGGCGCTGTGGAATTTATTGGTTGAACATTTAGGCAGATGGAAAGCAATGTTTGAGTTGATTTATTAGTCACAAGTAGGCTTACATTAACACTGCAATGAAGTTACTGTGAAATTCCCCTAGTTGTGAGGAGGACGTTGCTTGCCAAGGGACAGCTCAATCGGGGATTTTCACAATAACTTCATTGTGATGTTAATGTAAGCCTACTTATTACACTAGCAAATAAGTTTTAACTTTAAATTTTAGTGTATCAAAATTTGACAGCTGGAATACAGTGTGAGGTTGACTTCTTTGGTGGGAAGAATGGAAAAGCAGCATATTACTTCAAATAGAGAGACTGAGGTACAGAGGGATCTGGGTGTCTTTGTACATGAATTACAAGTTAACATGAAGATACAGCAGTTATGAAAGCAAGTGGAATGTTGGCCTTTATTGCGGGAGTCTGGGATATAAAAATAGAGAGGTCTTGCTCCAGCTGTACAGAGTATTGGTGAGGCCATACCTGAAATACTTTGTGCAGTCCTGGTGTCCTTGCTACAGGAGGGATCTGCTGAGATCAGAGGGAGCTCAGAGAAGGTTCACAAGGCTGATTCCTGGGATGAGGGGGGTTTGTCTTACGAGGAAAGGCTGAGGATAGATTGGGTCTGTAATCATTGTAAATTATAAGAGGCAATCTGATTGCGTTGTCTAAGATTCAGAGCGGGCTTGACAAGGGTCGATGCTGTAAAAATGTTTTCCCTGGTGGGGTAATCTGGAATTAGAGGCTGCAATCTCAGAAGAAAGAGAGTCCCATTTAAAATGGAGAAGAATTTCTCTTTCTGGGAGTTCTGAATCTTTGAAATTCTCTATTTCCAATAGCAGTGGAAGCTGAGTCATTGAATATATTTAATGAGTTAGATTTACACAATTTTTTCATCTACAAGGGAATTAACAAGCCATATACATCCAGTGGCTACCAGAGCAAGTCAGAGGCTGAGAATTCTGCAGACCCCCCCCCCAGAGCCTGTCCACCATCTACAAGGCACAAGTGGGGAGTGTGATGGAACACTCCCCATTGCCTGGATGGGCACAGCTCCCAACAACACTCAACAAACTCAACATTATTCAGGACAAAGCAGCTTGATCAGCATCCCATTCACCAACTTAATCACTTCCTCCACCACTGACGCACAGTGGTAGCCATGTGCACCTTCTACAAGATGCACTGCAGAAACTCACTAAGGCTCCTTGACAGCACTTTCCAAACCACAACCACTACCCCCTAGAGAGACAAGGGAAACAGATACATGGAAACATGCAAATCAAAGCCTCACACCATCCTGACTTGGAAATGTATTGCCTTGCGTTGACTGTCGCTGGAACTCCCTCCCTATCAGCACTGCGGCTGCATCACAAACTCAACAACTGCAGCAGTTCAAGACGGCACCTCCTTCTCAGAGTTACGAGGGTTGGGTAACAAATGCAGCATGGCGAGCGATACTCACATCCCATCAATGAATAGATTCAAAATCTGCCGACGTTATGGGTTGAAATCAGGACAGGGAATTGGAGACAATGAGTTCAACAGGAAATGGGGAAGAGAGAAGGAGAAAGAGCAAGAGGAGGTGAAAAAGTTAGGGGTCCAAAGTTAACAAGTTACGCTTTACATCAGAAGCTCTGCTGGGTTTCGTGAGGCAGAGCAGGAGGCTGATGAGGATCCGTGTGTGTTCATCCTGGGAACTGACACAACTCCAGCATCAACAGCAATCCCACAAACTGATCGGAGATAAAAGAATTAAAAAATTAGATCACTCCACGAAGGGCAATTCTGAATATTCCAATCCTGAAAGATGAATTTCAACCTCCGATCTCCCTCTGTAAACCCCAACTCAACCGAAACTCTGCTGTCCACATCCTAACCCCCACTGAGCCCCCTTCACCCTGTCCCCACTGTCAGAGGGTCAGTGCTGAGGGAGTGCCGCACTGTCAGAGGGTCAGTGCTGAGGGAGTGCCGCGCACTGTCAGAGGGTCAGTGCTGAGGGAGTGCCGCACTGTCAGAGGGTCAGTGCTGAGGGAGTGCCGCACTGTCAGAGGGTCAGTGCTGAGGGAGTGCCGCACTGTCAGAGGGTCAGTGCTGAGGGAGCGCCGCACTGTCAGAGGGTCAGTGCTGAGGGAGTGCCGCACTGTCAGAGGGTCGGTGCTGAGGGAGTGTTGCACTGTCAAAGGGTCAGTGCTGAGGGAGTGCCGCACTGTCAGAGGGTCAGTGCTGAGGGAGTGCCGCACTGTCAGAGGGTCAGTGCTGAGGGAGTGCCGCACTATCAGAGGGTCAGTGCTGAGGGAGTGCCGCACTGTCAGAGGGTCAGTACTGAGGGGAGTGCCGCACTGTCAGAGGGTCAGTACTGAGGGAGTGCCGCACTATCAGAGGGTCAGTGCTGAGGGAGTGCCGCACTGTCAGAGGGTCAGTACTGAGGGAGTGCCGCACTGTCAGAGGGTCAGTACTGAGGGAGTGCCGCACTGTCAGAGGGTCAGTGCTGAGGGAGTGCCGCACTGTCAGAGGGTCAGTGCTGAGGGAGAGCGCCGTACTGTCAGAGGGTCAGTGCTGAGGGAGCGCCGCACTGTCAGAGGGTCAGTACTGAGGGAGTGCCGCACTGTCAGAGGGTCAGTGCTGAGGGAGTGCCGCACTGTCAGAGGGTCAGTGCTGAGGGAGCGCCGTACTGTCAGGGGGTCAGTGCTGAGGGCAGCGCCGCACTGTCAGAGGGGTCAGTGCTGAGGGAGTGCCGCACTGTCAGAGGGTCAGTACTGAGGGAGTGCCGCACTGTCAGAGGGTCAGTGCTGAGGGAGTGCCGCACTGTCAGAGGGTCAGTGCTGAGGGAGTGCCGCACTGTCAGAGGGTCAGTGCTGAGGGAGCGCCGTACTGTCAGAGGGTCAGTGCTGAGGGAGCGCCGCACTGTCAGAGGGTCAGTACTGAGGGAGTGCCGCACTGTCAGAGGGTCAGTGCTGAGGGAGTGCCGCACTGTCAGAGGGTCAGTGCTGAGGGGAGCGCCGTACTGTCAGAGGGTCAGTGCTGAGGGAGCGCCGCACTGTCAGAGGGTCAGTGCTGAGGGAGTGCCGCACTGTCAGAGGGTCAGTACTGAGGGAGTGCCGCACTGTCAGAGGGTCAGTGCTGAGGGAGTGCCGCACTGTCAGAGGGTCAGTGCTGAGGAAGTGCCGCACTGTCAGAGGGTCAGTGCTGAGGGAGTGCCGCACTGTCAGAGGGTCAGTGCTGAGGGAGTGCCGCACTGTCAGAGGGTCAGTGCTGAGGGAGTGCCGAGCACTGTCAGAGGGTCAGTGCTGAGGGAGTGCCGCACTGTCAGAGGGTCAGTGCTGAGGGAGCGCCGCACTGTCAGAGGGTCAGTGCTGAGGGAGCGCCGCACTGTCAGAGGGTCAGTGCTGAGGGGAGTGCCGCACTGTCAGAGGGTCGGTGCTGAGGGAGTGTTGCACTGTCAGAGGGTCAGTGCTGAGGGAGTGCCAGCACTGTCAGAGGGTCAGTACTGAGGGAGTGCCGCACTGTCAGAGGGTCAGCGCTGCGGGAGTGCCGCACTGTCAGAGGGTCAGTACTGAGGGAGTGCCGCACTGTCAGAGGGTCAGTGCTGAGGGAGTGCCGCACTGTCAGAGGGTCAGTGCTGAGGGGAGTGCCGCACTGTCAGAGGGTCAGTGCTGAGGGAGTGCCGCACTGTCAGAGGGTCAGTGCTGAGGGAGTGCCGCACTGTCAGAGGGTCAGTGCTGAGGGAGCGCCGCACTGTCAGAGGGTCAAGTGCTGAGGGAGCGCCGCACTGTCAGAGGGTCAGTGCTGAGGGAGTGCCGCACTGTCAGAGGGTCGGTGCTGAGGGAGTGTTGCACTGTCAGAGGGTCAGTGCTGAGGGAGTGCCGCACTGTCAGAGGGTCAGTACTGAGGGAGTGCCGCACTGTCAGAGGGTCAGCGCTGAGGGAGTGCCGCACTGTCAGAGGGTCAGTACTGAGGGAGTGCCGCACTGTCAGAGGGTCAGTGCTGAGGGAGTGCCGCACTGTCAGAGGGTCAGTGCTGAGGAAGTGCCGCACTGTCAGAGGGTCAGTGCTGAGGGAGTGCCGCACTGTCAGAGGGTCAGTGCTGAGGGAGTGCCGCACTGTCAGAGGTCAGTGCTGAGGGAGTGCCGCACTGTCAGAGGGTCAGTGCTGAGGGAGTGCCGCACTGTCAGAGGGGTCAGTGCTGAGGGAGTGCCGCACTGTCAGAGGGTCAGTGCTGAGGGAGCGCCGCACTGTCA
This sequence comes from Prionace glauca, assembly GCA_037974335.1. Taxonomy (NCBI): domain Eukaryota; kingdom Metazoa; phylum Chordata; class Chondrichthyes; order Carcharhiniformes; family Carcharhinidae; genus Prionace; species Prionace glauca. Next base: position 2,407,082 of record CM075742.1, on the reverse strand, counting down.
GAGGGTCAGTGCTGAGGGAGTGCCGCACTGTCAGAGGGTCGGTGCTGAGGGAGTGTTGCACTGTCAGAGGGTCAGTGCTGAGGGAGTGCCGCACTGTCAGAGGGTCAGTACTGAGGGAGTGCCGCACTGTCAGAGGGTCAGCGCTGAGGGAGTGCCGCACTGTCAGAGGGTCAGTACTGAGGGAGTGCCGCACTGTCAGAGGGTCAGTGCTGAGGGAGTGCCGCACTGTCAGAGGGTCAGTGCTGAGGGAGTGCCGCACTGTCAGAGGGTCAGTGCTGAGGGAGTGCCCGCACTGTCAGAGGGTCAGTGCTGAGGGATTGCCGCACTGTCAGAGGGTCAGTGCTGAGGGAGTGCCGCACTGTCAGAGGGTCAGTGCTGAGGGAGTGCCGCACTGTCAGAGGGTCAGTGCTGAGGGAGCGCCGCACTGTCAGAGGGTCAGTGCTGAGGGAGTGCCGCACTGTCAGAGGGTCGGTGCTGAGGGAGTGTTGCACTGTCAGAGGGTCAGTGCTGAGGGAGCGCCGCACTGTCAGAGGGTCAGTGCTGAGGGAGTGCCGCACTGTCAGAGGGTCGGTGCTGAGAGGAGTGTTGCACTGTCAGAGGGTCAGTGCTGAGGGAGTTGCCGCACTGTCAGAGGGTCAGTACTGAGGGAGTGCCGCACTGTCAGAGGGTCAGCGCTGAGGGGAGTGCCGCACTGTCAGAGGGTCAGTACTGAGGGAGTGCCGCACTGTCAGAGGGTCAGTGCTGAGGGAGTGCCGCACTGTCAGAGGGTCAGTGCTGAGGGAGTGCCGCACTGTCAGAGGGTCAGTGCTGAGGGAGTGCCGCACTGTCAGAGGGTCAGTGCTGAGGGATTGCCGCACTGTCAGAGGTGTCAGTGCTGAGGGAGTGCCGCACTGTCAGAGGGTCAGTGCTGAGGGAGTGCCGCACTGTCAGAGGGTCAGTGCTGAGGGAGCGCCGCACTGTCAGAGGGTCAGTGCTGAGGGAGTGCCGCACTGTCAGAGGGTCGGTGCTGAGGGAGTGTTGCAACTGTCAGAGGGTCAGTGCTGAGGGAGTGCCGCACTGTCAGAGGGTCAAGTACTGAGGGAGTGCCGCACTGTCAGAGGGTCAGCGCTGAGGGAGTGCCGCACTGTCAGAGGGTCAGTGCTGAGGGGAGTGCCGCACTGTCAGAGGGTCAGTGCTGAGGGAGTGCCGCACTGTCAGAGGGTCAGTGCTGAGGGAGTGCCGTACTGTCAGAGGGTCAGCGCCGAGGGAGTGCCGCACTGTCAGAGGGTCAGTGCTGAGGGAGTGCCGCACTGTCAGAGTTTTCCAGTTCCTTTTCAGGTGGAGGTGAGGAAATTGTGACATAATATCCTCACATTCCCTGAATTAAAACCACAGAGATGAGATGCTGATGATCATACTGTGGGATCTTGCTTTGCACCAGTCTGGGCTGTGTTTGCTCCTTTACAAAGACAGGAAGTGATGAAAGGTGCTTTAAAAATGCAGACCTATCTTTGGGACTATGAGTAATTGTGAGGTAAGTAATTAACAGTAACGGAGCTTTAAATATTCAAACACATTGCAGCAATCTTCCCGTCTCTCTCACACTTCCTCAACCTGTGCCTCAGTCATTGTAATTTGCTCTTTGTTTCCCCTTATTTGAAAAAATTATCTGATTTTTTTTGTCTGCTCTATTCAGTTGATTTTCCCACTCTCTCTCTCACTTCCCCCCTCCTCCCACTCTCTCTCTCTCTCTCTCTCTGTGTTTCCTCCTGTACAGTTTTCTCGATGAACTCCCCCTTCCCACAGTTTCACTCCCTCCCTTCCTGTTTCCCTCCCTCCCCTCACATGGTGCCATGTCACCATTCCAGGGGGGGGGGTGAGGGGATCCATTAATCTCAGTCCATCTGCTGGCATTACTCTCTCTGCTGCCCCACGCTCCCAAATGCACCCCCCCCCCCCCCGGTACACATCTGCACGTGAGGGCTGGGGGTCAGAGACACCCCACTTGCCGCAGGGTCAGCAGTATGAGTGCTGACAACACGCCAGAGAGACTGTTAATCATCATATTATAGATTTCAAACGCCAACCCGTGTCAAGTAACAATACTCAGACACAGCACAGAACCCTGCTGCCATTTTCACATCCGTGTCTCATCTTTATTCAGCTCCGATGGGGTCCAAACTCTGACAAACCATCTACAGGAACCAGCCTGTTACTCACTGGGCAAAACCCCTAACATTTACCCTCTCCCCTGTCTGAGCGTCACTCCCTCAAACTGCTCACAATCACAACTCTGACAACACATTCATTCCAAATACCTCGACTCCTCCTGCCAGAAAAATAAACTTTCTTTTCAATTACCCAGCAGCTGGGTAAAGTGCAGCAGAGTAAAGGAATGGGTCTTACCTTGTTAGTCACAGCTCCCTTCAACTCAACTGTTAACCCAATCTGAGGAGAGGGGCAATGGGCTCAGATCCCACTGACATCAGCAGTTTGCAGATTGATGGAGTGAGATAGCAATCTGCAAACTCCCAGGGCCATTTGCTTATTTATCAAACTCTCTTGGACAAACATTGAGCCACAGGTTTGGTTAAACATTTCCAGAAACCTTGCGTCTTTTTACTTGAGGAAGGAGTTGGAACATTGGGAAATGCTCGCTGGCTCTCAGCCCCTCAAACCTCTCCCCGGCAACATTCAAAAATGTGAATCAACACCCCAAATCCTCCTGGTTTCTGTCTCATCCGCAGGTCCAACTCAACTCTGAAACATTGATTCCCAGAATCCAGAGCCTTTTATTTCAGGGAGTGGGGTGTGGGGGGCTGCAGGGAGTTGTGGGGGTCGGGGGGGAGGTGGATAGAGAGTTCCAGATTCCCCCCCCCCCCACCCCCAACTTTGTGTGAGGAAGAGATTCCTGATATCACCCTGAAAGACCTGGTTCCAATGTGGAGATTTGCTTCTTTGTTCTGGAACATCTCCCCCCCCACCCCCCTCCCCACCCCCCCCCCACCCCCCCCCCCCACCCTCCTCCCCACCACCCCCCACCCCCTGCCCCCCCCCCGCCCTCCTCCCCACCCCCCCACCCCCCCGCCCTCCTCCCCACCCCCCCCACACCCCCACCCTCCTCCCCACTCCCCCCCCCACCCCCTGTCCCCCCGCCCTCCTCCCCCACCCCCCCGCCCCTCCTCCCCCACCCCCCCCACCCCCTGCCCCCCCGCCCTCCTCCCACCCCCCCCCCACACCCCCCGCCCTCCTCCCCACCCCCCGCCCTCCTCCCCACTATCTATTACTATCTATTACTATCTATATTACTATCTATATTACTATCTATTACTATCTATATTACTATCTATTACTATCTATATTACTATCTATATTACTATCTATATTACTATCTATATTACTATCCATTACTATCTATATTACTATAGAGGATTACTATCAAATAAACCTGTTGGATTTTACCCTGGTGTTGTGAGACTGTGTTTACCCCAGTCAACGCTGGCATCTCCACATCATGGTCCCAGATTAGACAGTGTGGACCGTTCCAATCAGGAGCTCACGTTAAACACGTTCCATCCTCCCCCCTCCAGGCCTAAGGAACCTCGATGGGCCGCTCACCTTGAGATCCTCATACAGAGTTTCAGTGTCAGGTTTGATCCCTCCAGCTCTGCAACAGAAGCAGACCGGGGTGTAACAGACGGGTATAACAGACGGGGTGTAACAGACGGGGTGTAACAGACGGGGTGTAACAGACGGGGTGTAACAGACCGGGGTGTAACAGACCGGGGTGTAACAGATGGGGGTGTAACTGACAGGGTGTAACAGACGGGGCTATAACAGACCAGGGTGTAACAGACGGGGTGTAACAGACGGGGCGTAACAGACAGGGTATAACAGACCGGGGCGTAACAGACAGGGTATAAACAGACCGGGGTGTAACAGACAGGGTGTAACAGACAGGGTGTAACAGACGGGGTGTAACAGACGGTGTGTAACAGACGGGGGTGTAACAGATGGGGTGCACCTCTTCTGTCTCAAACACTGAGTCACAGGTTCTCTCTCGTTATCCGACAGTAAGGGACTTGATGTGGATAAATGCTCCATGTCCATTTTGGACTCCGAGATTCCAATGATCAGAGATGGAAAGTGGGAGCCAACGGATCTCAGAGTTTCTTCGAGGCTCCCAATGAGCCGGATAAAGATTGTTCCGGCATGGCCTGGAACTCAACAGCTTTTAAATGGTCTAGATGTTTTCATGGGATCATATCTCCCTCTCGGACTTGGTAGGGAATCATCCTGTCCTTGAGTTGACTGTGCCGCGTAGGGCCATTCCCCCCCCTCCCCCCCCGCAGAGTCGTCTGCCCACGAGGAACTCGGCTGGGGCGATTCTGGTGTTGTGTGTGGAGCTGTCCTGTAATCGAAGAGGAATCTGACTGTTTGGTGTCCAAGGAGACTGGGGGCTGTTTCTTTAAAACTGCTTTTAAACATTTGGACTGTCTTTCACCAGGCAGTTAGATGATGGGGTGCCACCCTAACGTGTCAAATTCCGCTCAGCTCCATCATATTAACGACTTCCTGGCTGGTGAAGGATGGTCCATTGTCGGAAACCAGCTCTCCAGGATTCCTTGTGTCAGGAAGGAGGTGTAAAGTTTCTGCACTGTCGCTCTCGTGTTTGATGAGTGAGCCAGAAGCGATTGCGGTCGTATCTGTGTCTATTCACGGCCACCAGACACAACTTCCTGCCAGCATCATCATTTTGGTCACTTCTGGGCAGCCATGGATAGGCCAGTGTGTTTCAGGATAACAATCTGGAACGCCACAGGAGTAAGCCACCTTCCACAGCTGCTGTCCCTGGCTCCAGTACAGCAGGGATGTGGGCCGAATGGCCTTGTGTTCCCCTGTCAGTATTAACTGCTTCAATTTCACAAGGACTGCATCTTTTTGCCAAATATTCTTTTGCTGCCACAGGGAGAGTTTCCAAAAACGTTTGTTGTCTCCTCCATTGGGGATACCACCAGTGGTGCCTACTAACAGTAACTGACTCAACTGCCCTGCCTACTCAGCCTCCTGAGTGGTGTCCTAATGGGCAGCCAGTAATAAAGCCTATCGCTGGGTTCGGGCAGTGATACGGACGGCACTGCCTTGTATCCCTTTAGCAGTCCGAATAGTGGCTTGTGATTGAGGATAATGATGAATTTTCACCCTCACAGGCATCATTTCAACCCCAAATCTCACTTCCTACCCTCCTCTTTCGATATGGGGTGTATTAATGTTCCAAGATCCTGGAAGCTCACTTATTTGGATGCTCATCTCCGTTTGACCACCTATGTGTCAAATACCATCCTGATTCCACCTGTGGACACATCACAGGTCAGTAGTAGTTCTTTCTGGATTGAAATGTGCCAGAAGGTTTGATGAGGAAAGCTGTTGCTTAACTTTACAGAAGGTCAAGGACTGACTGGAAAACTACGACCAAAACTGATCCTTTGTCAGTAGTTGACGTACTGGGGCCAGGATTGAGGCAAGGTTGGTATAAATTTCCCATGATAGATTACTGACCCCAGAAATGATTGTAGCTCCTGGATGGACACCTTTGATTGCCCCGCATCCAAAGGATGTGAACCACTGTGCTACCGTGGGGCGGCACGGTAGCACAGTGGTTAGCACTGCTGCTTCACAGCTCCAGGTCCTGGGTTCGATTCCCCGGCTCGGGTCCACTGCCTGTGTGGAGTTTGCACATTCTCCTCGTGTCTGCGTGGGTTTTTCTCCGGGTGCTCCGGTTTCCTCCCACAGTCCAAAGATGTGCGGGTTAGGTTCATTGGCTATGCTAAAAATTGCCCCTTAGTGTCCTGGGATGTGTAAGGTTAGAGGGATTAGCAGGTAAAATGTGTAGGGATATGGGGATAGGGTCTGGGTGGGATTGTGTTTGGTGCAGACTCGATGGGCCGAAAGGCCTGTTTCTGCACTGTAGGGTTCTATGGTAGAATTGTCTACTCTGTAGCCCAGATAGGTCAACTGGGGGAGCTGGGATATACATTTCTCCATTCTTAGACATAAACCTGCCTTGGAAAATTGACTTAGAACTTCCACGAGATTCTCTCGGTGTTTCTTATTCATATTCCCTGTTATGAAGATTTCATCCAGGTAAATAGCAACCCTGAGATACACCTTACGATATGTTTTCCATCATTGACAGGAAAATTGAGCAGGTTGATACCTCATGTGGCAGTCCACTATATCGGGAAAGGCCTTTATGAGTATGAATTGCTGAATCTCTGGGAATCCTTGTCTAGCTGTAAGTACACATGACTCAAATTCAAAAACTAGAGTACTCCTGCTAACTTTACATACATGTCCTCGACCCAAGGTGAGCTGTGAGGAGGATGTAGAGATGCCGTGATTTGGACAGGCTGAGTGTGTGGGTATCTGCATGGCAGATGCAGTATAATGTGGGTAAATGTGAGCTTATCCACTTTGGCAGCAATAATAGGAAGGCAGATTATTACTTGAATGGATGTAAACTGAGAGAGGTAGATACTCAGCGAGACCTTGGCATCAGTGCATCAAACACTGAAAGTAAGCACGCAGGTACAACAGGCAGTAAAGAAGGCAAAAGGTATGCTCATAGTGAGAAGATTTGAGAATAGGAGCGGGATCTTCTGCTGCAATTGTATAAGGCATTGGTAAGCTCACACCTGGAGTATTGGTGTCCTTATCTGAGGAAGGATGTCCTTGCTATAGAGGGAGCACAGTGAAGGTTTACCAGGCTGATTCCTGGGGTGGCAGGTCTGTCATATGAGGAGAGACTGAGTGGGTTAGGATTATATTCACTGGAGTTTAGAAGAGTGAGAGGGGATCTGATAGAAACTTATAAAATTCTAATAGGGTTAGACAGGGTAGATTCAGATAGAATGTTCCCCCATGGTGGGGGAGTCCAGAACCAGGGGGGTCAGAGTTTGAGGATTCGGGGTAAACCTTTTAGGACTGAGGTGAGGAGAAATTTCTTCATCCAGAGGGTGGGGAATGTGTGGAATTCACTCCCACAGGAAGTAGTTGAAGCCAAAACACTATCTGATTTCAAGAAGAAATTAGATATCGCTTTATATCATATACTCTATTTCTATATACCCATAGCTAAATGGGTTAAGGAATATGGGAGATAGGTGGAATCAGGATATTAAATTTGACAATCAGTCATGATCATAATGAATGGTGGAACAGGCTCGAAGGGCCGACTCCTGCTTCTAGTTTCTAGTGTTTCTACGGATCGGGTATTTATCCGGCTGTGAGAAACGGTTTACTATTTGTTAAAAACCCCTGGAAAGGCAGACTGGTCTATCTGGCTTCAAAATTGCTTTGCCCTTGCTGCCCATTCTGCAGATCGGACTGGTTTGATGATCCCTTCGTGCTCCAGTCTTTGGATTTCAGTTTCAACTTTTTCCGTAAGGCTGAAAATTATACTGGGCGAGCCTTCCATAGTCGCGGAATTGCTTCCTGGTCAACAGATAAGGTCACCCTGGTTCCTTTGATAGTCCCTAGCCTTCCTGGAAAACTGCAGGATAGTTAAGCCGGATTTCACTAAGACAGTTATTCTCCAGCTGAGAGATGTTGAGCCAATCTAGATGGCAACCAAATACACCCTGTTAGCCCTGAGCCCTCCCCTTCAATCACCGATACCTTTCATAAGAGACAGGGACACAGATTATTCCCACAGTTCACAACAGTTCCCCTGAATACATTCTCAGATTTGCTAAGGTCTTGGTTGAAGGGGTTGGAGTCCAGAGGGAATTTTATGGAACATTGATTCTCCGAGCACCGATATGGATGCACCCATATCCTCAATTTCCTGCTAATCCTTCAATTACATTAAGTCTTTGACTCCCAGTTATTGGTCTTTGCTAATGGAAACAGATGCCTCCTAAGGAGTTTAGAAGAATGAGGGGAGATCTCATTGAGACGTATAAGATGATGAATGGGATGGATAGGATAGAGGTGGAGAGACTCTTCCAGCTCAAAAAAGACAGTAGGACTAGGGGGCACAGCCTCAAGATAAAGGGGAGGCGGTTTAGAATGGAGTTGAGGAGGAACTTCTTCACTCAAAGGGTGGTGAATCTCTGGAATTCTCTCCCCCTTGAAGTGGTGGAGGCTGCCTCACTAAATATTTTAAGAAGCGGGTTGATGGGTTTTTGATAAGAGAGGGGATTAAGGGTTATGGGGAGAGGGCGGGAAGGTGGAACTGAGCCACGACAGATCAGCCATGATCTTATTGAATGGCGGGGCAGGCTCGAAGGGCTAGATGGCCTACTCCTGCTCCTATTTCTTATGTTCTTATGTTCTTAACCACCCTATCTGGGCCCATCACAATTTTAGAAACCTCAATTAAATCTCCCCCCCAGTCTCCTCTGTTCCAAAAACAAAGTCCCAGTTTATCTAAAACTTTCCAATACAGGCAACATCCTCGTGGGAATCCTGTGCACTTTCTCTCGTGTGATCACATCTTCTGGTAAGTGGTGACCAGAATTATACACAGAACTCCAGATGCGATCTAGTGTTTACTTCCTATAAAACCATCCTGTTCTCAATTTCAAAGCATGAAGGCAAGTTTCCTGCGTGCCTACCTAACCACACTATCTAACTGTTCTGCTTTTGTCGGTAATCTGTAGACATAAACTCCATGCAGCCTCCATTCCTCCACATTTCCAATATCCACTATTTATTGCCCATTCCCCCTTGCTGTGTCTGCCCTCCACAGATTCACCACCTTACACTTCTCCAAACACACAGTGAGCACGTGACTTGCTATCATCTGCAAACATCTTCATTCTGTCCCTACTTTTAATCTGTGATACAATGAGCAGGAAGAGAGCAGTCGGTGAGGGCTGCACAACCCCATTGGCAACCTACATCCTGACCCTTCAATTTAGAGACGGTGAGGAGTTTGAGAGAAATACAGTGCCCTCTCCTCCTCCACCTGGGCAGAACCCACTGCCCACTATCCAATGCTCCTTCCTCTCTTCCCCAACCTCAGCACACTCAAACTCCTGGACTGGTCTGAACCTTCACTAACCCATTGAGAAGACAAGCCTTAAATCAGTTCCAAAAAGATCTTTAAATAATGGTGATAGATTGCCCTGATGGGAATGTTTCGATTTGATTTTATTATTGTCACCTCTATTAGTGTACAGTGGAAAGTAGTGTGTTTTGGGATCAGAATTAAATTATATTAATCATTTTCAAATCCTTCCTTAACCTCACATATGCCTCCTCCCCTGCCTGTCAGTGTAATCTCCTCAATAACCCTCAGAGATTGCTGCCTGAGTTCTCTTTTCTCCTTCATGACACTTTTTAAAGCTCCTGTCCTGAAATCTCCGTGTCAAATCTTATTTAATTTGCCTGTCTTTGAAGCACCTTATACTGTGTTACTGTGGTTAGAGCTGATATATAAACGCAACTTATTGTACTGGGGCCTCCCTGACAGCAAGTACACTGTTGTGATGGCAGAGGGACCCCCGGCCCCCCCATTTCCTCCTCCCCACGAGTGGTCCAGCCTCAGTTTCAGATATCGTCCCCTTCACCCAGTCTGCTACACCAGATTGCGTTCACCTTGTTCCCCAGTCCTGGTGAGTATCTTTGATTTGATTTATTGTTGTCATATGTATTAACATACAGTGAAAAGTATTGTTTCTTTCGTGTTATACAGACAAAGCATACCATTCATAAAGAAGAAAATGAGAGAGCGCAGAATGTAGTGTTACAGCCATAGCTAGGATGTGGAGAAAGATCAACTTAGTGCGAGGTAGGTCCATTCAAACATCTGACAGCAGCAGGGGAGAAACTGTTCTTGAGTCGGTTGGTACGGGATCTCAGACTTTTGTACCTTTTTCCCGATGGAAGAAGGGAGAAGAGAGAATGTCCGGGTGTGTGGGGTCCTTAATTATTCTGGCTGCTTTGCCAAGGCAGCAGGAAGTGTAGACAGAGTCAATGGATGGGAGGCTGGTTTGCGTGATGGATTGGACTACATTCATAATCCTTTTGTAGTTCCTTGCGGTCTTGGCAGAGCAGACAGTGGCAGCTTATATAACAGCAGAATATGAGAAAAGCCAGCATTGCCATGAGAAGGCGGTGAGCCACATTCTTGAAAGGATCTAGAACTAGGGTTCACAGTTTAAAAATCTGGGGTAGCTCATTTAAGGCAGAATGAAGAGAATGTTTCAGTCAGCGAGAAATTGAGGAGCAAATATGTAAGGAGATTACAGATATCTCAAGATAAACAGGTTTGTAATGGTCCCTATACCTGGGACAGCCATAGAATTAGGGGCTTGGATGACAGAAATTTGTTGAGTTTATTCAGGAGGAATTTTCATTCAGTATGGTGGATGGCCCGACTAGAGAGGGGACAAAACTTGACCTTTTGAGAAATAAGGAAGGGCGAATGACAGAAGTGTTAGGGAGGGATCACTTTGGCACTATAATTCCAATAGTTTTAAGATAGTTATACAGAATGATAGGTCTGGCCCAAAAGTTAAAATTATAAATTGGGGCAAGGCCAAATTTGATGATATTAGACAAGGAGCTTTCAAAAGCTAACTGGGGGAGTCTGTGGGAAGGCAGAGGGACGTCTGGTAAACGGGAGGCTTTCAAGAGTGTGTTAACCAGGGTTCGGGGTAAAGTTGGTAGAAGCAGAGAGCCCTGGATGACTCGGAATATTGAGGCCCTGGTCAAGGAGGAGGAGACACATGACATGAACAGGCAGCCGTGATCAAGTGAATCCTTGAAGAGTATAGAGGGTGTAAAAGTACAGTTAAGAGAAACCAGGGGGGCAAAAAGGGGACACGAGATTGCTTTGGCAGATAAGGCAAAGGAGAATCCAAAGAGCTTTTACAAATACATAAAGGGCAAAAGAGTAACCAGAGACTGCGTAGGGCCTCTTAAGGATCAAGATTATCTGTGTGCAGATCCACAAGAATGGGTGGAATCCTACATGATATTCCTCATCAGTATTTATTTTGAGTAAGGCATGGATGTTAGGGAACTTGGGGAAATAAATAGTGATGTCTTGAAGAGTGTCCATATAACAAAGGAGGTGCTGGAAGTCTTAAAGTGCATCAAGGTAGATAAATCTCCAGGACCTGATAAAGCGTATCTCAGGGATGTTGTGGGAGGCTAGGGAGGAAATTGTGGGTCCCCTAGCCGAGATATTTGAATCATTGATAGTCATGGGTGAGGTGCCTGAAGATTGGAGAGTGGCAAATATGCCTTTATTTAAAAAGGGCTGCAGGGAAAAGCCTGGGAAACTACAGGCCAGTGAGCCTCACATCTGTGGTGGGTAAATTGTTGGAAGGTATTTTGAGAGACAGGATCTACAGGCACTTAGAGACACAAGGACTGATAGGGACAGTCAGCATGGCTTTGTGAGTGGAAAATCATGTCTCACAAATTTGATTGACTTTTTTGAAGGGGTAACCAAGAAGGTAGATGAGAGCAGTGCAGTTGATGTTGTCTACATGGACTTTAGCAAGGCCTTTGACAAGGTACCGCATGGTAGGTTGTTGCATAAAGTTAAAACTCACAGGATCCAGGGTGAGGTATCTAAATGGATACAAAATTGGCTTCTTACAGAGCCAGATGGTGGTTGTAGAGGGTTGTTTTTCAAACTGGAGGCCTGTGACCAGCGGTGTGCCTCAGGGATCAGTGCTGGGCCCACTGTTATTTGTCATTTATATTAAAGATTTGGATGAGAGTTTAGGAGGTATGGTTAATAAATTTACAGATGACACCAAGATTGGTGGCATAGTGGACAGTGAAGGTTATCTCAGATTACAACATGATTTTGATCAATTGGGCTGATGACTGGCAGATGGAGTTTAATTTAGATAAATGCAAGATTGAACCAGGGCAGGATTTACTCAGTTAATGGTAGGGTATTGGAGAGAATTATAGAACAAAGAGATCTAGGGGACATGTTCATAGCTCCTTGAAACTGGAGTCACAGGTGGGACAGAGTGGTGAAGAAGGCATTCGGCATGCTTGGTTTCATCGGTCAGAACATTGAATACAGGAGTTGGGATGTCTTGTTGATGTTGTACAAGACATTGGTAAGGCCACACTTGGAATACTGCGTGCAATTCTGATCACCCTATTATAGAAAGGATATTATTAAACTAGAAAGAGCGCAGAAAAGATTTTACTAGGATGCTACCGGGACTCGATGGATTGAGTTATAAGGAGAGGCTGGATAGACTGGGACTCTGTTCCCTGGACTTAGGGGTGATCTTATAGAGGTCTATAAAATAATGAGGACATAGATCAGCTAGATAGTCAGTATCTTTTTGACACAGTGAGCACGTGAAAACGAGAGGACATAGCTTTAAGGTGAGGGAGAAAAGATACAAAAGGGTCCAGAAGTACACTTTTTTCACACAGAGGGTGGTGAGTGTCTGGAACAAGCTGCCAGAGGCAGTAGTAGAGGTGGGTACAATTCTGTCTTTTAAAAAGCATTTAGACAGTTACATGGGTAAGATGGGTGGAGAGGGATATGGGCCAAATGTGGGCAATTGGGACTAGCTTAGTCGCTATAAAGGGCAGCATGGACAAGTTGGGCCGAAGGGCCTGTTTCCATGCTGTAAACCTCTATAACGGTTGCCTTTGGAACTATCTTCCTCGAAAGGGGAACCTGTAGAAGGCCAGTCTTTGAATATTTTTAAGTCAGAGCTAGATAGATTCTTGAATAACAAGGGGGTGGAAGGTTACCTGGAATAAGTAGGAATGTGGAGTTGAGGTTAAAATCAGATCAGCCATGACCATATTGAAAGACAGCACAGGCTGAAGGCCTCCTCCTAATTAATCTGTTCATAACCACTGCTGGTGTAGGAAATGCCAGGATTTTGCCCCAGTGACAGTAAAGGAACGATTATATATTTCTAAATCAGGATGGTGAGTGAGGCAGAGGGGAACCTGCAGATGATATTATCTCCTCCTGTCTTTCTAGATAGGTCATGGGTTTGGAAGGGTGCAACCAAAGGAAGCTTGGTGAGTTGCATCTTATAGACGGTACACACGGCTGCTACTGTGTGTTACATAGAACCCTAGAACATAGAACCCTACAGTGCAGAAACAGGCCCTTCGGCCCATCGAGTCTGCACCGAACACAATCCCACCCAGACCCTATCCCCATATCCCTACACATTTACCTGCTAATCCCTCTAACCTACACATCCAGGACACTAAGGGGCAATTTTAGCATAGCCAATGAACCTAACCCGCACATCTTTGGACTGTGGGAGGAAACCGGAGCACCCGGAGAAAACCCACGCAGACACGAGGAGAATGTGCAAACTCCACACAGGCAGTGACCCCGAGCCAGGAATCGAACCCAGGACCCTGGAGCTGTGAAGCAGCAGTGCTAACCACTGTGCTAACGTGCCGCCCTGTTGGTGCTGGAGGGAGTGGATGACAAACAAACCAGGCTGCTTTACCCTGGGTGGTGTTGAGTTTCTTGTGTTGTTGGATCTGCACCCATCCAGGCACACGGGGAGACAGGAGGCGAGTTACCCACTGCAGGATTCCCAGCCTCTGACCTCTTACAGCCACAGTATTTCTATGGTGAGTCCAGTTCAGTTTCTGCTCAATGGTAACCCCCAAAGATGTTGATAGTAGGGGATTCAGCAAAGGCAATGCAATTGAATGTGAAGAGGTGATGGTTAGACCCTCACTTGTTGGATGGAGATGGTCATTGGTGGCATTTGTGTGGCACGAATGTTACTTTTCAACATCCAAGCTTGGCTGATCAGATCATACTATATTTGGACATGAACAGTGAGTAGTGCGGCGCTCCCTCAGCACTGACCCTCTGACAGTGTGGCACTCCCTCAGCACTGACCCCTCTGACAGTGCGGCGCTCCCTCAGCACTGACCCTCTGACAGTGCGGCGCTCCCTCGGCACTGACCCTCTGACAGTGCGGCACTCCCTCAGCACTGACCCTCTGACAGTGCGGCACTCCCTCAGCACTGACCCCCTGACAGTGCGGCACTCCCCTCAGCACTGACCCTCTGACAGTGCGGCACTCCCTCAGTACTGACCCTCTGACAGTGCGGCGCTCCCTCAGCACTGACCCTCTGACAGTGCGGCGCTCCCTCAGCACTGACCCTCTGACAGTGCGGCGCTCCCTCAGCACTGACCCTCTGACAGTGCGGCACTCCCTCAGTACTGACCCTCTGACAGTGCGGCACCCCCTCAGTACTGACCCTCTGACAGTGCGGCACTCCCTCAGCACTGACCCTCTGACAGTGCGGCACTCCCTCGGCACTGACCCCCCGACAGTGCGGCACTCCCTCAGTACTGACCCTCTGACAGTGCGGCACCTCCCTCAGTACTGACCCTCTGACAGTGCGGCACTCCCTCAGCACTGACCCTCTGACAGGGTCTATCTATTCTTGCTGATTAGATTGGGGTCTGTGCCTCTTTACAGCCAGAACCCCACCACTCAAGCCTGCTTGTAAACTCCATCCCCTCCTCTCCTGCCCACCCATCATCAAACCCCACTCTCCCCATCCAACCCCCATCGAGCAGTCATGACCAACAGCGTACACACACGCACTGCTTTCAAGATGGTTTATTTATAAATATTCACAGCTACACACCAATCCAGGCTCTGTCTCTGTGAGGTTCCTGTCTGCTTACAACTGGGCCTGCCTTCAACTCATGGAACAGGCATGAGAACGCACAAAGATCATTAGCTATACCCCCCCCCACCCCCCCCGTCAGAGGCTGCTCCCTGAACCCTATCACCCTGACATCTGTCAGCCTCACCGTCAACCCCATCCATTCTTCCCCAGCCCACAGATACCCCCAAATCCGCCCCCTCACCCTGTCAGTGTCCAGCCACAGGACTCAAGGGGGGTGGGGGGGGGGGACACGCCCGCTCTGGTGCTGGGTGGGGGGACACGCCCGCTCTGGGGCTGGGTGGGGGGGGACACGCCCGCTCTGGGTGCTGGGTGGGGGGGACACGCCCGCTCTGGTGCTGGGGTGACGCAGGGTGGGGGGGTCACCGTGCTCTGGGTGGTAGGGTGAGGGAGCAGGGGTCACCGTGCTCTGGGTGGTAGGGTGAGGGAGCAGGGGTCACCGGTGCTCTGGTGCTGGGGGGTGGGGAGCTATTTTAACCTCCACTGTTAATGGGTGAAGTGGGAATTTCCTGATCAGGCTTCGAGAAAATCTAGTTCCAATTCATCGCAAATCTTAACCAACTCTGCGCCCCCCCACCTGGTCATCCCACTGAAATACTGATAGGGTGGGGAGAGCGGAGGGGGGAGACTGGAGGGGCAGGGTGGGGAGAGTGGAGGGGAGACTGGAGGGGCAGGGTGGGGAGAGCGGAGGGGGAGACTGGAGGGGGCAGGGTGGGGAGAGTGGAGGGGAGACTGGAGGGGCAGGTGGGGAGAGCGGAGGGGGAGACTGGAGGGGCAGGGTGGGGAGAGTGGAGGGGGAGACTGGAGGGGGAGGGTGGGAGAGAGTGGAGGGGGAGACTGGAGGGGCAGGGTGGGGAGAGTGGAGGGGGAGACTGGAGGGGGGAGGGTGGGGAGAGTGGAGGGGAGACTGGAGGGGCAGGGGTGGGGAGAGTGGAGGGGGAGACTGGAGGGGCAGGGTGGGGAGAGCGGAGGGGGAGACTGGAGGGGGAGGGTGGGGAGAGTGGAGGGGAGACTGGAGGGGCAGGGTGGGGAGAGTGGAGGGGAGACTGGAGGGGCAGGGTGGGGAGAGAGCGGAGGGGAGACTGGAGGGGCAGGGTGGGGAGAGTGGAGGGGGAGACTGGAGGGGGAGGGTGGGGAGAGTGGAGGGGGAGACTGGAGGGGCAGGGTGGGGAGAGCGGAGGGGGAGACTGGAGGGGCAGGGTGGGGAGAGTGGAGGGGGAGACTGGAGGGGGAGGGTGGGGAGAGTGGAGGGGAGACTGGAGGGGCAGGGTGGGGAGAGTGGAGGGGAGACTGGAGGGGCAGGGTGGGGAGAGCGGAGGGGGAGACTGGAGGGGCAGGGTGGGGAGAGTGGAGGGGGAGACTGGAGGGGGAGGGTGGGGAGGTGGAGGGGAGACTGGAGGGGCAGGGCGGGGAGAGCGGAGGGGAGACTGGAGGGGCAGGGTGGGGGAGAGCGGAGGGGAGACTGGAGAGGCAGGGTGGGGAGAGCGGAGGGGAGACTGGAGGGGCAGGGTGGGGAGAGCGGAGGGGGAGACTGGAGGGGCAGGTGGGGAGAGTGGAGGGGGAGACTGGAGGGGCAGGGTGGGGAGAGCGGAGGGGGAGACTGGAGGGGCAGGGTGGGGAGAGCGGAGGGGGAGACTGGAGGGGCAGGGTGGGTGAGAGCGGAGGGGGAGACTGGAGGGGCAGGGTGGGGAGAGCGGAGGGGAGACTGGAGGGGCAGGGTGGGGAGAGCGGAGGGGAGACTGGAGGGGCAGGGTGGGGAGAGCGGAGGGGGAGACTGGAGGGGCAGGGTGGGGAGAGCGGAGGGGAGACTGGAGGGGCAGGGTGGGGAGAGCGCGAGGGAGACTGGAGGGGCAGGGTTGGGGGAGAGCGGAGGGGAGACTGGAGGGGCAGGGCGGGGAGAGCGGAGGGGACAGGGGTGGGGGAGAGCAGAGGGGGAGACTGGAGGGGCAGGGGTGGGGAGAGGGGAGAGGAGACTGGAGGGGTAGGGTGGGGAGAGGGGAGAGGAGAGACTGGAGGGGCAGGGTGGGGGAGAGCGGAAGGGGAGACTGGAGGGGCAGGGTGGGGAGAGCGGAGGGGAGACTGGAGGGGCAGGGTGGGGAGAGTGGAGGGGAGACTGGAGGGGCAGGGGGGTGAGAGCGGAGGGACAGGGGGTGGGGAGAGCAGAGGGGGAGACTGGAGGGGCAGGGTAGGGGAGAGTCGGAGGGGAGACTGGAGGGCAGGGTGGGGAGAGCGGAGGGGGAGACTGGAGGGGCAGGGTGGGGAGAGTGGAGGGGAGACTGGAGGGGCAGGGTGGGGAGAGCGGAGGGGGAGACTGGAGGGGCAGGGTGTGGAGAGTGGAGGGGGAGACTGGAGGGGAGGGTGGGGAGAGTGGAGGGGGAGACTGGAGGGGCAGGGTGGGGAGAGTGGAGGGGGAGACTGGAGGGGGAGGGTGGGGAGAGTGGAGGGGAGACTGGAGGGGCAGGGTGGGGAGAGTGGAGGGGAGACTGGAGGGGCAGGGTGGGGAGCGGAGGGGGAGACTGGAGGGGGAGGGTGGGGAGAGTGGAGGGGAGACTGGAGGGGCAGGGTGGGGAGAGTGGAGGGGAGACTGGAGGGGCAGGGTGGGGAGAGCGGAGGGGGAGACTGGAGGGGCAGGGTGGGGAGAGTGGAGGGGGAGACTGGAGGGGGAGGGTGGGAGAGTGGAGGGGAGACTGGAGGGGCAGGGTGGGGAGAGCGGAGGGGGAGACTGGAGGGGCAGGGTGGGGAGAGTGGAGGGGGAGACTGGAGGGGGAGGGTGGGGAGAGTGGAGGGGAGACTGGAGGGGCAGGGTGGGGAGAGTGGAGGGGAGACTGGAGGGGCAGGGTGGGGAGAGCGGAGGGGGAGACTGGAGGGGCAGGGTGGGGAGAGTGGAGGGGGAGACTGGAGGGGGAGGGTGGGGAGAGTGGAGGGGAGACTGGAGGGCAGGGCGGGGAGAGCGGAGGGGAGACTGGAGGGGCAGGGTGGGGAGAGCGGAGGGGAGACTGGAGAGGCAGGGTGGGGAGAGCGGAGGGGAGACTGGAGGGGCAGGGTGGGGAGAGCGGAGGGGGAGACTGGAGGGGCAGGGTGGGGAGAGTGGAGGGGGAGACTGGAGGGGCAGGGTGGGGGAGAGCGGAGGGGGAGACTGGAGGGGCAGGGTGGGGAGAGCGGAGGGGGAGACTGGAGGGGCAGGGTGGGGAGAGCGGAGGGGGAGACTGGAGGGGCAGGGTGGGGAGAGCGGAGGGGAGACTGGAGGGGCAGGGTGGGGAGAGCGGAGGGGAGACTGGAGGGGCAGGGTGGGGAGAGCGGAGACTGGAGGGGCAGGGTGGGGAGAGCGGAGGGGAGACTGGAGGGGCAGGGTGGGGAGAGCGGAGGGGAGACTGGAGGGGCAGGGTGGGGGAGAGCGGAGGGGAGACTGGAGGGGCAGGGCGGGGAGAGCGGAGGGACAGGGGGTGGGGAGAGCAGCAGGGGGAGACTGGAGGGGCAGGGTGGGGAGAGGGGAGAGGAGACTGGAGGGGTAGGGGTGGGGAGAGGGGAGAGGAGAGACTGGAGGGGCAGGGTGGGGAGAGCGGAAGGGGAGACTGGAGGGGCAGGGTGGGGAGAGCGGAGGGGAGACTGGAGGGGCAGGGTGGGGAGAGTGGAGGGGAGACTGGAGGGGCAGGGTGGGGAGAGCGGAGGGACAGGGGGTGGGGAGAGCAGAGGGGGAGACTGGAGGGGCAGGGTGGGGAGAGTGGAGGGGAGAGTGGAGGACAGGGCGGGGAGAGTGGAGGGGAAAACACCATTTTACACCTTTGTGTAAGAGCTCAGCCCCTCAATTCACAGTGAACAAGCCCCTCGGCCCCCCCTGCACCCCGAGCATGGGCCAGGCTCAGAGCCAGTGTGTGATGGGTGTTTGACCGTTTGCCGCGGGTACTCTGTGTCCCTTTGCAGTTCGAGATTTTAACAGTCAAGATATTTCAACTGAGTCAAAATTATACAATAAAAACCAGAATCTCTCTCTTAAAACATTTGTGATCTGAACGGAAATAAAAAAGATATTCACCACGTTAACACGGTTACTGAGAGACCTGCCCGTCCCCTAACTACTGTAGGACAGGGTAATACTGCTGGCACTGCCCTCGGTTACCCCTGCCTCCTTCCTCTTGTGTCAGCTGCTCCATTATTAACATCTCAAATTTTAACCTGAACATCTTCCTGAGAATGACTGTTAGTTAAGGGTCTGCTCAACATCTCTCGCGACTGGCTGGTTAACGTGCATTAGTGCTGACGTGGGTCCGGGTCACGGTGACACCCACCCCTCTCTTACACACCCTGCAGGGGGAGGGTAGTGTGGCACTGCCCTCTCACCATCAGCCCCACATTCATCAGCCCAGCTCCCCCTCCCCACACTCCGAGCTGCTGCGACAGTCGGGGGGGGGGGGGTTTAACCAAGGCACTGGGACAGGAGATTCCTCCCTTCCGCTGAGTGTTCAGATAGTGAGTGAAGAAATATTCCTGGAAGAAAAATCACTAGCACCAAATCTTCAGAAACTTCCCATGATTGGCTTGGCCTCGGCTTGAACACTGTCTGACTGAAGGTTCAAAATGCAGAAACAAAAGGAGCAAAGAGGATAGAAACTTTCTAAAAAAAAAGAATCCCAGAGTTTCTCGGATGATTTAAAATCCTGGAAAAATATTCCTCTCTCTCCCCTTCCGGCAGATCTGGACAGAGAAATCTGATTGGCAGATTCAAGATACGGTTTCTATTAAAAAAAAAAGCTAGTCCGAAACACCAGAACTTGTATCAGTTCTGGGGCTGGGGAAGGGCTGGCTGCTCAACCAGGAACACCATCACTCAAATAACTCTGTGCTCATCACTGGAACCCAAGTGTGTCTGACCGAGGGAAAGCTCGCTGACTGCTCGTTTGGTGAGTGAAGGTTAAATAATCCTCTGGGCTTCAAAAGCAGACGCAGTGCTAAGCGAGAAGCCTGATCACACCATTGTCAGAGCCGAGAAGGAGCAGCCTCTTGGCCGGGAGGATGCCAGGCTCGTCAGAGTCCCGCGGAAGTTTTCGGAGCTGAGTTTGTTCATGGAGACAGGGACCGAGGTGTCCACCAATGAGTAGATGCCAATGCGATTGGCCACCGTGCCCCGCGACAATCTCATTACTGTGCAGACTGAAAATGTGCACGGGTCAGAGATCGAACGGTAATGGTGGATGGCTTTCTGTTCAGATTCCTTCCAGATGGTAAGACAGTGATCGGTGGAGGAACTGACCACGATATTCCCGTCCGCAGTCTGCCCAAAGGAAAAGGAGAAAGGAATGAGTGCCAGCAACAACTACCTGCATTTATATAGCATCTGTAAAGCGGCATAATCCCCCCCCAAGGGGCATAAACAAGAACATTCCCAACCCTCACTGAGTGACAGGAGCAGATTAGAAGCTGGGTGTGTGAAGGTTTGGAAGATAGAGGAGATGAAGAGGTTTAGAGGGGGGGGGGGGATCCCAGGCTGATGGTTTTAACCATGTACATTTATTTGGCCTTGGCAGATGCTGCGGGGATGGAGGGGGTTCCACCAGGCCTGGGGTTTGGGTTAAACTCCCTGGTGAAGAGCAGAGATGGGATGGAACACTGAGCAAGGCCACTGACCCCCCCCCCCCGGGGGCAGTCACATCCTGACTCCCACCACTCTGTTTACCCTTCTGTGAAACTTTAGCCCAAATAAAAACACTCCTCACCCACGCACTGGCCCACAGAACACAAACACAACTCTTAACCCTCGCCAGCCTGGAACACTGCAAACTGGAACCGGTCAGAGTGGAGCTGCACCAGGGGTCAAACGTGAGATATTCCCAATCCCACTCAGCACAAACTGGGAAACGGAATCAGCGAGTTGTTTGATCCGAATGGAATGTCCGCAACTCCATTAATAACCCAACCGATTCATTAAATGTCCTTTCGAGGAGGAAACCTGTCATTTGCTCTGTGCCCATGTACCATTCCATCGTCACAGAATCATAGAAACCCTACAGTGCAGAAAGAGGCCCTTCGGCCCATCGAGTCTGCACCGAATACAATCCCACCCAGGCCCTTCCCCCATATCCCTACATATTATACCGCTAATCCCTCTAACCTACACATCCCTGGACAGTAAGGGGCAATTTCTTAGCATGGCCAATCAACCTAACCCGCACATCTTTGGGATTGTCATTCACAATACAGGAGGCCATTCAGTTCATTGAATCCATGCTATCTCTCAGTGCTGCAATTCACAGTTGCATTTCCCTGCTCTATTCCTGGGCAGCCCCTGTGCCCAGGCAGGAGCAGAGCGCGATCCCGGGTAGAATGCCAGTGCAGGGAGCAGACAGCCTGAGCCCAATGCACCCGCTCAAACCCCCCTGCAGTTGCCCCCAAAGCCCAGAGCCTCAGCAATAAGCAGGCCCTCCATTCAAACTCAGTGATCTGGATGAGGCTGAGAGATATTCTGGAATAACTGACCTTCATGAGTCACAGGGACAGAACCACGCACTCAAGAGACTCAGTCAGACTGAGCCTCACCCTCAGGAAGGGGGACAGGCGACAGAAGCTGTGCCAAACGACCCCAGCCTAAACCTGGACTCAGTGACCAGGAGACGGGTTGTTGAGAATCGGTTGTCCCACCTGTGCCAGAACCCAGGATACAGCAACTGCCCTCCCCACCCCCCCACCCCCAGACATACACCCCCTGCCTCGCGACCACGTCCCACCCATGTCTGTGACTTCCTCTCCCCACCCCACAACAAACACAAACCACCCCGCCCTCCCCCAGGGGTCCAGTGAGGTGGATCTCTGCCGACCTTGAGCTGAAGGATGTCACTGTCGTGGGCTTGCCACACTCTCATGATCAACCCAGTCCGAGTGTCCAGCAGGTAAATGTATCCCGAGGAGAATCACCACGGCCACAGTGCGACCACTGGAACTCACAGCCAGGCAGCGAATCAGTCCTGCCGTTACACTCATGTTCAGCCGGAATTCATGCTGCAAAAACAAACCCCAAAAACGTGTGATGTCCGGGAAAATCCAAATTAAATACTCACCTCATCAAACCTGCCGCAGCTGCAAACACCGAGACAGAGAGACACACATCACTGCCCATTACAACACCCCAAACTCCACAACACACTGCTTCATTAACCCAGCAGCTCCCCCAGTACTGACCCTCTGACAGTGCGGCACTCCCTCAGCACTAGACCCTCTGACAGTGCGGCACTCCCTCAGCACTGACCCTCTGACAGTGCGGCTCTCCCTCAGCACTGACCCTCTGACAGTGCGGCACTCCCTCAGCACTGACCCTCTGACAGTGCGGGCACTCCCTCAGCACTGACCCTCTGACAGTGCGGCACTCCCTCAGCACTGACCCTCTGACAGTGCGGCACTCCCTCAGCAGTGACCCTCTGACAGTGCGGGCACTCCACTCAGCACTGACCCTCTGACAGTGCGGCACTCCCTCAGCAGTGACCCTCTGACAGTGCGGCACTCCCTCAGCAGTGACCCTCTGACAGTGCGGCACTCCCTCAGCACTGACCCTCTGACAGTGCGGCACTCCCTCAGCACTGACCCTCTGACAGTGCGGCACTCTCTCAGTACTGACCCTCTGACAGTGCGGCACTCCCTCAGCACTGACCCTCTGACAGTGCGGCACTCCCCCCAGCACTGACCCTCTGACAGTGCGGCACTCCCTCAGCACTGACCCTCTGACAGTGCGGCACTCCCTCAGCACTGACCCTCTGACAGTGCGGCACTCCCTCAGCACTGACCCTCTGACAGTGCAGCACTCCCTCAGCACTGACCCTCTGACAGTTGTGACACTCCCTCAGTACTGACCCTCTGACAGTGCAGCACTCCCTCAGCACTGACCCTCTGACAGTGCGGCACTCCCTCAGCACTGACCCTCTGACAGTGCGGCACTCCCTCAGTACTGACCCTCTGACAGTGCGGCACACAGTGAGCACGTGAACAGTGCGGCACTCCCTCAGTACTGACCCTCTGACAGTGCGGCACTCCCTCAGCACTGACCCTCTGACAGTGCGGCACTCCCTCGGCACTGACCCTCTGACAGTGCGGCACTCCCTCGGGCACTGACCCTCTGACAGTGCGGCACTCCCTCGGCACTGACCCTCTGACAGTGCGGCACTCCCCTCGGCACTGACCCTCTGACAGTGCGGCACGTCCCTCAGCACTGACCCTCTGACAGTGCGGCGCTCCCTCAGCACTGACCCTCTGACAGTGCGCGGCGCTCCCTCAGCACTGACCCTCTGACAGTGTGGCACTCCTCAGTACTGAGCCTGAGTGCAGGCAGGAGGGAAGTGTTGATATTTTCGGGGTTGTGTGCTGTGTTACCTGAAGTCCTGTTTCCTCGGGTCGATGAAGTGGATAACAGAGTCCGCTGTTCCAGTGATGACACTGCATTGAGGAGCTGGCATTGAGGTGACAGCAGTGACTGGATTCCGAGAATCAAAGGCATCAAAAATCCTGATCGTCTTCCTGGAAAAGACAACTGGAAAGTCCGGGATTGCGTTCGGGAACATGGACTGTGAGGGTTCGGATTAATGAACCCCCTGGAGTTCTGAATCTCTGCAGAAACAGAGGCTGAGGCACTCACAGCCCTTTCCTACATCCAGCGCATGCAGCCCCCCCCACACAGCCCCACCCCCACTTCACCCCCACACAGCCCACCCCCCCTCACCCCCACATAGCCCACCCCCCCACTGTCACCCCCCCCCCCCCAACAGCCCACCCCCCCCTTCACCCCCACACAGCCCACCCCCCCCTTCACCCCCACATAGCCCACCCCCCACTGTCACCCCCCCCACCACACAGCCCACCCCCCCCCACCCCCACACAGCCCACCCCCACCGTCTCCCCCCCCACCACAAAGCCCACCCCCCACTTCACCCCCCCCCCAACAGCCCACCCCCCACTTCACCTCCACACAGCCCACTCCCCACCGTCTCCCCTCCCCCCACCACACAGCCCACCCCCCAGTTCACCCCCACACAGCCCCACTCCCCACCTTGCCCCCCCTCACAGCCCACCCCCCCCCGACACAGTCCACTCCCCAGAACCCCTCCTCCATCCACACCGCCCCCCCTCCTGCCCCTCAGCCTCCAGGACAGCACGGAATGGAATTCAGACTGACGTCCAGCCAATGGGGACATCGAGCAGCACCTTACCCCAAACCTCACACCCTGAATCCTGTGCCCCCTCCCACCCTGCGCCCCCTCAACACCTCCCAGCACCCCCCCCCACCCAGTGCCCCCCTCAACACCTCCCCGGCCCCCCTGCTCCCCCTCCCACCCAGTGCCCCCTCAACACCTCCCCGGCCCCCCTGCTCCCCCTCCCACCCAGTGCCCCTTCAACACCCCCCCGGCCCCCCCTCCCACCAGGTGCCCCCTCAACGTCTCCCCACACCCAGTGCCCCCGAACCCCTCACCCACCCAGTGCCCCCTGAACACCCCCCCCCAGCCCCATTTCTATGAAATTACCCCCTCATTCTTTTGAACTCCAGCAAATATCATTCAAACCAGTTCAATCTCCCCACGTACATCACCCCCCCCCCCCCCCGCCATCCCCGGAATCAGCCTGGTGAACCTTCACTGCACTTCCCACCCCCCCCATCCCTGGAATCAGCCTGGTGAACCTTCACTGCACTTCCCACCCCCCCCCCCATCCCCGGAATCAGCCTGGTGAACCTTCACTGCACTTCCCACCCCCCCCCATCCCTGGAATCAGCCTGGTGAACCTTCACTGCACTTCCCACCCCCCCCCCATCCCTGGAATCAGCCTGGTGAACCTTCACTTCACTTCCTCGTGAGCAAACATCCTACCTCAGAAGAGGAGACCAAGACTGTAGACGATACTCTCGGGTGTGGCCTCACCAAGGCCCCTGGATAATTATCCCTGCCCCTGGACTCGAATCCTTTCACCATGGAGGGCCGACATGTCATTTGTGACCTTTCCCAGCGGCACACGCTTACCCTTCCGTGACGGGTGTACGGGGACACCCAGGTCTCCCTGCACGTTCCCCCCCCTTACTTCGCTGCAGAGATCATAATCTGCCTTCTCTGTTTCCACCACCAGAGTGGATAACCTCACACTACACTACCCACAAACCAATCCTGACCTCAGGCAGAAACCCGAGTGAGCAGCATGTGTCGTTACGCACACGCGCACACGCACACGCGTGTGGCCAGACAGGCCCAGTTCGGTGCGCTCACACACATTCACACAGGGTTTTCATCTGAAGGAAGGAACTAACTAAAAGTGACTTCCTCCCACCTCCCCGGGAAGACGGAGCAGAAACTAACACCCCCGCTGAGTCGTGACAGGGATCGCACTTCACCGACAGTCAGCTCTTGATCATTGATTGAACCTGTGAAGTGGGTTTGATCTTACCTGTGAACTGGTCCCACAGGTGGACTGAACCATCGCAGCTCACCACCTGCTGGAGGGCCTCCGCCTGCTGGACGTAGAAAACAGACTTCCTGTGTTCCGAGTAGGTCAACCGTGGCTCCGTCTCTCTGGTGCCATCACCGTGGTTACAGAGAGGCCAGAGACGCACAGTCCTTATCCCGGCTGGCACTCAGGAAGAAATCTTCACCACTCAATGGCCGAGAGCACTTGACAGTGCTCGAGTGGCCAGTGAAATGTTGCAGCCTGATTTGATGGAAATAGAAGCGTGTATCGTGCTGACTCAAACCAATCTCGTATTGCCAGTACGCCAGCCAGTTCCCACACAGCGCCCTGGCACTGCGAGGGAGCTCCTGTTTCAGGGAGCCGTCCTCCTGTGACCCTGTAAGCGTCAGCGTGTGGGCACATGGATTCACCTGAGCTGGGTGATGACCCACCGATGCGGCATCCTGCGGGATCTCAATACGATTCCCCACCGTCACGCTCCCAAACGTCCCAGTCATTCTGTCGTCTGCCAACAGTCCGTCCTGCGCAGAGAGAGCGAAGCCTTCCCTCTGCTGGCTCTCTGCGGAGGTGAGTGCGTGACGGTGATTCTGGACTCTGGGCACTGACTGTTTCCTGGTACAGAGTCACCCAGCTTCCACACCTGGTCATGGTCTGCAAAACCTTCTTAATGATCGAGTCCCCTGGCAACAGCAAAGAAATCAGGGGTCACAGCCGCCACAGCAGGAATTCTAACATCCTCCCTCCCACAGAGAGAAAATAAACAGGAGACACAGGAGAGAGAGAGAGAGAGACGGGAAAGGGGGGAGGGAGGAAAGGGAAGAGTTGGGAAACAGGACAAAAACTCAGCACAAGGTGTTATCGGGAGGTCAAGGTGCCACAATACAAATTCCCTTCAGAAAGGGAGGGTCAGAATATGGGAAGAAACAGGAAATATCTCACTGTTGACTGAGCCTTTCACAAGCTCCCCGGAAGCTCCTCTCCCAATCAGCAGGATGGAGCTCAACGATTTGGTGCCATCCACAGACCCCCACCCACCAACCTCCCCCCACCCACCAGCCCCCCACCACCCGACAACACCCCCACCCATCAGTCTCCCTTGCCCCCACCAGTCCCTCCCCACCCATCCAACTGACCTCCACCGCACACAGCACCCACCCCCCCCACCCCCCCCACACCGCTCACCAATCAGACAGTTGAAAGGTATGTAGGCCGAGTAAGCCATCTCGAGACTGAAGACCACCTCCAGCTCCTCAACGGCAGCAGGATCCCAGGACAGCTCATCCCCGACCACAGTGAGCACGTGGGAACTTTCACTCATTCCCATCTGCGGAGGCAACAGGGATCAGAGGGAAGATCGGGATTCCCAAGGGGCAGAGAAAATACTCACACTTCATCAGCACAAACTGCTGCTCGGAAAGACGGTGTGGACGGAGTCAATTCCCAGGAGAAATCCCTGGAAAAGGCAACTCCCCTGAACACACACGGCCGGAAAAGTGTCCATTCACAAAGAGGAATTCCACACAATCCAAATCAGAAACAAATCAAAAACTCAATCACCCCTTTCACAACCTCATCACCCCCCCTCCCCCCTCAGCACTGACCCTCTGACAGTGCGGCACTCCCTCAGCACTGACCCTCTGACAGTGCGGCACTCCCTCAGCACTGAGCCTCTGACAGTGCGGCACTCCCTCAGCACTGACCCTCTGACAGTGCGGCACTCCCTCAGCACTGACCCTCTGACAGTGCGGCACTCCCTCAGTACTGACCCTCTGACAGTGCGGCACTCCCTCAGTACTGACCCTCTGACAGTGCGGCACTCCCTCAGCACTGACCCTCTGACAGTGCGGCACTCCCTCAGTACTGACCCTCTGACAGTGCGGCGCTCCCTCAGCACTGACCCTCTGACAGTGCGGCGCTCCCTCAGTACTGACCCT
Organism: Prionace glauca; assembly: GCA_037974335.1. NCBI lineage: Eukaryota > Metazoa > Chordata > Chondrichthyes > Carcharhiniformes > Carcharhinidae > Prionace > Prionace glauca. The sequence continues at coordinate 2,380,059 of CM075742.1, read as the reverse complement.
CTGACAGTGCGGCACTCCCTCAGCACTGACCCTCTGACAGTGCGGTGCTCCCTCAGCACTGACCCTCTGACAGTGCGGCACTCCCTCAGCACTGACCCTCTGACAGTGCGGCGCTCCCTCAGCACTGACCCTCTGACAGTGCGGCACTCCCTCAGCACTGACCCTCTGACAGTGCGGCACTCCCTCAGCACTGACCCTCTGACAGTGCGGCGCTCCCTCAGTACTGACCCTCTGACAGTGCGGCACTCCCTCAGCTCTGACCCTCTGACAGTGCGGCACTCCCCCAGCACTGACCCTGGGGATATCAGCCACAAGGTGACTCTGTGGTGAGATTAAACCCCACGATTTTCTGGCTCCAATCCCTGAATGATACAAGCCTGGTTATAACTGCAGCAGTAGTGGGTGTTATTGGAGAGAATCCTACCTGCTCCTTCAGCTCCGAGAGGACAGAGAATCCCTGAAAGAATCGACGCAATGTCTCACTCATGTGCTGGCTGACCATCTCCTGTCCAATTCTCAGACACACCAGTGCAATGAGACTGAGGGTCTTCACACAGAGAACAATGCGAGCCTGCGCTCTGCTGGGGAAACTGAGAGACACACACACACTTGTTATAAACATATACTAAATCCAGACCCTTCACTAGGGTAAAGTTCAGAATCACAGCTGGAAAAAGAAAACCCCCGAACAGCATGCATTCTATTTCAGCTCTGATCACAGTACAGACACTTCCACTGGCAGAGTAAAGCTCCCTCTACACTTTCCCCCCATCAAACACTCCCAGGACAGGTACAGCACGGGGTTAGATACAGAGTAAAGCTCCCTCTACACTGTCCCCCCATCAAACACTCCCAGGACAGGTACAGCACAGGGTTAGATACAGAGTAAAGCTCCCTCTACACTGTCCCCCCATCAAACACTCCCAGGACAGGTACAGCACAGGGTTAGATACAGAGTAAAGCTCCCTCTACACTGTCCCCATCAAACACTCCCAGGACAGGTACAGCACGGGGTTAGATACAGAGTAAAGCTCCCTCTACACTGTCCCCCATCAAACACTCCCAGGACAGGTACAGCACGGGGTTAGATACAGAGTAAAGCTCCCTCTACACTGTCCCCCATTAGATACAGATTAAAGCTCCCTCTACACTGTCCCCCCATCAAACACTCCCAGGACAGGTACAGCACGGGGTTAGATACAGAGTAAAGCTCCCTCTACACTGTCCCCATCAAACACTCCCAGGACAGGTACAGCACGGGGTTAGATACAGAGTAAAGCTCCCTCTACACTGTCCCCATCAAACACTCCCAGGACAGGTACAGCACAGGGTTAGATACAGAGTAAAGCTCCCTCTACACTATCCCCCCATCAAACACTCCCAGGACAGGTACAGCACCTTGTTAGATACAGAGTAAAGCTCCCTCTACACTGTCCCCATCAAACACTCCCAGGACAGGTACAGCACGGGGTTAGATACAGAGTAAAGCTCTCTCTGCACTTTCCCCATCAAACACTCCCAGGACAGGTACAGCACGGGGTTAGATACAGAGTAAAGCTCCCTCTATACTGTCCCCCCATCAAACACTCCCAGGACAGGTACAGCACGGGGTTAGATACAGAGTAAAGCTCCCTCTACACTGTCCCCCCATCAAACACTCCCAGGACAGGTACAGCACGGGGTTAGATACAGAGTAAAGCTCCCTCTACACTGTCCCCATCAAACACTCCCAGGACAGGTACAGCACGGGGTTAGATACAGAGTAAAGCTCCCTCTACACTGTCCCCATCAAACACTCCCAGGACAGGTACAGCACAGGGTTAGATACAGAGTAAAGCTCCCTCTACACTATCCCCCCATCAAACACTCCCAGGACAGGTACAGCACCTTGTTAGATACAGAGTAAAGCTCCCTCTACACTGTCCCCATCAAACACTCCCAGGACAGGTACAGCACGGGGTTAGATACAGAGTAAAGCTCTCTCTGCACTTTCCCCATCAAACACTCCCAGGACAGGTACAGCACGGGGTTAGATACAGAGTAAAGCTCCCTCTATACTGTCCCCCCATCAAACACTCCCAGGACAGGTACAGCACGGGGTTAGATACAGAGTAAAGCTCCCTCTACACTGTCCCCCCATCAAACACTCCCAGGACAGGTACAGCACGGGGTTAGATACAGAGTAAAGCTCCCTCTACACTGTCCCCCCATCAAACACTCCCAGGACAGGTACAGCACAGGGTTAGATACAGAGTAAAGCTCCCTCTACACTGTCCCCATCAAACACTCCCAGGACAGGTACAGCACGGGGTTAGATACAGAGTAAAGCTCCCTCTACACTGTCCCCCATCAAACACTCCCAGGACAGGGACAGCACGGGGTTAGATACAGAGTAAAGCTCCCTCTACACTGTCCCCCATCAAACACTCCCAGGACAGGGACAGCACAGGGTTAGATACAGAGTAAAGCTCCCTCTACACTATCCCCCCATCAAACACTCCCAGGACAGGTACAGCACCTTGTTAGATACAGAGTAAAGCTCCCTCTACACTGTCCCCATCAAACACTCCCAGGACAGGTACAGCACGGGGTTAGATACAGAGTAAAGCTCTCTCTGCACTTTCCCCATCAAACACTCCCAGGACAGGTACAGCACGGGGTTAGATACAGAGTAAAGCTCCCTCTATACTGTCCCCCCATCAAACACTCCCAGGACAGGTACAGCACGGGGTTAGATACAGAGTAAAGCTCCCTCTACACTGTCCCCCCATCAAACACTCCCAGGACAGGTACAGCACGGGGTTAGATACAGAGTAAAGCTCCCTCTACACTGTCCCCCCATCAAACACTCCCAGGACAGGTACAGCACAGGGTTAGATACAGAGTAAAGCTCCCTCTACACTGTCCCCATCAAACACTCCCAGGACAGGTACAGCACGGGGTTAGATACAGAGTAAAGCTCCCTCTACACTGTCCCCCCATCAAACACTCCCAGGACATGTACAGCACGGGGTTAGATACAGAGTAAAGCTCCCTCTACACTGTCCCCATCAAACACTCCCAGGACAGGTACAGCACGAGGTTAGATACAGAGTAAAGCTCCCTCTACACTGTCCCCCATCAAACACTCCCAGGACAGGTACAGCACGGGGTTAGATACAGAGTAAAGCTCCCTCTACACTGTCCCCCCATCAAACACTCCCAGGACAGGTACAGCACGGGGTTAGATACAGAGTAAAGCTCCCTCTACACTGTCTCCGTCAATCGCCTTTTTCCCATTCCTCACAACAGTTTACACCTTGTGAGTTTCAGTCCTTCCCAGTCACTGGTGAATTGTGGGACAGCTGGTGATCTCGGCCCCGTGTTCTTTGAAACTACCCAGAAGTTTCCACGCTGGGACCGGTACAGACTCCAGATGATGCAGTCAGTATCTGGCTGCTGTTAGTGTCCCCCCCTCCTCAGGGTGAAGTCTGCTGTCTAAACCTGTGCTGCTCTGTGAAGCAGTGCTGGAGGTGAATTAATGAATTTCTGGGACAGAGTTGGGATGGGTTCCCTGAGGGGATCTCAAGGGTTTCCAACTCACCTGGTGTGTGGCGATGTGAGCACCTGCAGCACTGGAAGCAGCACATCCTGGTTAATCTTGGGTAAAACGTCCATTAACGTGGTGTCGGAGAGGTAAACAATGATCTTCTGCATGAGGACAACACCAGACAGCAATCCCGCCTCCTTCCGACTGTTCAATCGCCAGCTGTTGCTGGGTCCAACCTGCGGGGTCAGAGGTCAGAGGTCAGCATTCATCCCTGTGGCCACAGAATTACCCTCACCCAGGCTCATCCAATGGATAACCAGCCACATGTGACAAATAGAGAATCCAGATGTGTGGAGGGACACCCTCAAGTCCTGTGACAGCAACAGTCACTGGCAAGTGGCGTGTGTGTGAACTTTAACCTGTCTGTGGCAGTGAAGAGGAAAAGCTGTGATGATTTGTTAGAACTCAGCTATAAACTGGAGATTCACCCGGATAGAGCAGGCGGAGCTGGGTCTTCAACTCTCCTGAGAGAGGATTCCATTCCGTGTTTTATTTTCTACCTGTCCATAGTTAGTGATCTGTGCATACCCTGACCCTCCCACGCACACATCCCACAGTCAATGGATTTTCCCCTTGCTCGTTCTCACCATTCGAATCATTTCACTGATCTACAGGCAGCACCCGTCACCAGGAAGTTCCCTCAAGCTGCTCACCATCCTGACTGGGAAATCCATCACCGCTCCTTCACTGAGTCAAAATCCTGGGGCTCCCTCCCTAGCAGCACTGTGGGTGTACCTACACCTGCAGCGGATCAAGAGGCGGACAGCTCACCAGCACCCTCCCTCTCAAGGGGCAATTAGAGATGGGGAAATAAATCCTGGTCTAGCCAGTGGACAACCAACACCCCATGAATGAATATTAATGGTTCAGAGTGAAGTATGTGGCTCAGTGTTCTAAAATTCTATCTGATATAAACTGCCAAGAGTCTCTCTGGATGTTCACCCAGAGGGTGGCGAAAGTGTGGAATTCACTCCCACAGAACGTAGTTGAAGTTAAAATGTTGAACGTTGGATAAAGCAGCTGAGACAAAAGGGACCAAAGAATATAGAGGGGGGGGGGTGGGGGGTGGGCGGCGTCTGGCTGCTGAGTTGGATGATCAGCCATGATTATAATGATGTCCAAAGATGTGCGGGTTAGGTTCATTGGCTATGCTAAAATTGCCCCTTAGTGTCCTGGGATGTGTAGGTTAGAGGGATTAGCAGGTAAAATGTGTAGGGATATGGGGATAGGGTCTGGGTGGGATTGTGTTCGGTGCAGACTCGATGGGCCGAAGGGCCTGTTTCTGCACTGTAGGGTTCTATAATGAATGGTGCAGCAGGCTCGAAGGGCCAAATGGCCTCCTCCTGTTCCCTGTGTTTCTATCAGTGGGACTTGCAGTTTATATTGGGAGCCCATGTCAGCTCGAGAGGAAAAGCCTGCAAATCTTTTAATGAGATTTGATCAAGTCTATCCCAATAAACTCACTAAATCTCTCCGTCCATCCAGAATAATGGGCAGGGGTGAAGGGGCAAAGTGTAAGGGAGACTGCAGAGTAACATGAGAAAGCAAACCCAAAGGGAGTAGTTTTTATTAAAACAGAATGCAGCAGCTTAGACAGAGCATCAGCTGAGGCACTAGACTCCCCTCTCCCAATCTCACCCTAACACAACACTAATAATCACACTGAGCTTACCACGTAGGTGATGTAGGTGAGGCACTGATACGTAAGCACCGGCTCCCCGTACAACTGAGCCACGTACATCAGACATTCCAGGATCGGCTTTGCAATCACGTCTCCCAGCACTGGCCGGTGCTCGTAGATATTCCCAACACGAGTCCCGTTCTCATCACCCGGTGATACAAACTGGTGTTTCTCAGACCCTGTCAGGACGTGAAAGATAACGTTCTAGCCCATTCCATTCACTTCAGCTGGCATCGAGAGTTAAACATCAGAGTAATTCTCTTTGTCCCGCCCCAGACTCTCCCTGTCCAGAGTTTCCACTCCACCCCCCTCCCCAAATTCAACTTGGAACCAAACAAATATTCCAACAAGATGTTGGAAAAACGCCTCTCTCTCCCACAGTCAAAGCTGCAACAAGAAACCCAACACCAACTGTCCAAACCCAACAATGTCTGACACTATTCAGAGTTCAACACTGAACTGTGTGTTCACTCACTCCCTCCCCACACTGACGCAGAGGCAGCCGTCTACAAGGTGCACTGCAGATCCTCAGCAAAGCTCCTTAGACAGCACCTTCCAAATCTACAGCCTTACCACCCAGAATGACGAGAGCAGCAGGTGAATTGGATCAAGGGGCAATTAGGGACGGGCAATAAATGCTGGTCAGCTCAGTCACACCCACATCCCAGGAACCAGTTAGAAAAGGGGCTGGTTACAGTAGGATTTGTGCTTGATTCAGGAAGAGATGAGGGGTACGGTTGTGTCTGAACTGCTGGTCTGAGCAAGGGTTTGGGATAAATTGTGGAAAATAATAGCCAAGGAAGTTACAGCTCAGGAACAGACCCTTCGGCCCCTCCAAGCCTGCACTGACCACGCTGCCCGACTGAACTAAAACCCCCCACCCTTCCGGGGACGTATCCCTCTATTCCCATCCTATTCATGTATTTGTCAAGACGCCCCTTAAATCTCACCATCATTTCCACTTCCACTGCCTCCCCCGGCAACGAGTTCCAGGCACCCACTACCGTCTGTGTAAAAAATCTGCCTCGTACATCTCCTTTAAACCTTGCCCCCCGCACCTTAAACCTGTACCCCCCTAGAAATTGACTCTTCCACCCTGGGAAAAAGCTTCTGTCTATCCACTCTGTCCGTGCCTCTCATAATCTTGTAGTCTTCTATCAGATTGCCCCTCCGTTGTTCCAGTGAGAATGTCACTGACAGGGTCTCCAGTTCAAGAGGTTGAGGTTGCAGGGAGGAGAAAGGGGTGCGTTGCCAGGAATCTGGTTTATTAGCCTCACACAGCTACACATTAATGCAGATTAAACTGTCTACTCGCAGGAACGGGGAACAACACTGAAAATCTACAGTTGAGAAATCCATCACCGCTCCTTCACTGGGTCAAAATCCTGGGGCTCCCTCCCTAACAGCACTGTGGGTGCACCTACACCATACGGACTGCAGCGGATAGTGAGAGCCGAGGGGGACACTGACAGTGTGGCCCCATCACTGGCAAGGTCATTTCAATTTTAGATAAAGTGTGACATGATATCAGGGATGCAGCATACAAATGGTTAAATTTGGAAATTGATCGTGAAATGGTTTGGTTACAATACTGAGGTCAAATATTTCTTCAAAAATGAAAGAGTCTGGAAGAGGGTAGAGGAGCCTAGGGGTCCAGAGGTACAGAGAGTGTCACGGTGCACGCTCACAGACTTCACAGAAGGGCCAATGGCCTCCTCTTGTTCCTATTTCTATGTTTTTACGTTCATCAGTAACACAAAGGGTTTTTCAGAGAATAGAATCTCCGATCCTGATCTTACTCCGCAGTAAATCTTGATTGGCCAGGCAAAACTGCCCCTTAGTGACCCAACACATGTAGGGGGATTACTAGCAAGTACGTGGGATTAAGAAGCTATGACCTGGGTGGGATGTCCTGCCTAAAAATCAGTGCAGACTCGATGGGCCAAATAGCCCCCTTTTGCACTGTAGGGATTCTATGACTCCACACGGCCAATCCACCTAACCCGCACATCTTTGGATTGTGGGAGGAAACCGGAGCAAACCCACACAGACATGGGGAGAATGTACAAACCCCACACAGACAGTGACCCAAGCCAGGAATCGAACCCAGGTCCCTGGCACTGTGAGGCAGCAGTGCTAACCCACTGTGCCACCACGGCACCTGTATTTATTAATAAGGGATCTAGAGGTGCAGAAGTCACTGACAGACACAGCCCAGGTTCATTCTCAGAGTGCTGGAAGTTTTACGGAAGCTTGGTTTGACCACACGTGGAGCGATGGGAACAGTTCCAGTCTTTGTGTCACACAATGAATATCAAGGCTCTGCAGGGGTGCAAAAAACACACAGACAACTCCAGAAGCACAGAGATAAAACCCAGAGGAAAGAATGAACAGATTGGCACTCTTCAGACTAGAAAGACTGAGCTTCTGAAATTATAAAAGAGAGTTAGATACAGTACATTTTGAGACATTTCATTTACTTCTTGGGGAAATGAGAACCAGGGGCCTTTAGTACAAGACAGTGACTAATAAACCAACCGGGAAATCAGGAGGAATTTCCGCACCCAGAAACGGGAAAGAACGTGGAACTCATTCCCACAGAGAGGAATAATACAGGTACATTGAGGGAGAAGGTGGATAAAGACAGGATGGAGAAAGAAACAGAAGGATATGGGGTTAGGACTGGAAGAAATAAGATGTGAGCAGGCTCATGTGAAGCCTAAACATTATAGAACAGAGCAGACAGCCTGATTGTATTAATAATAATGGATAAATGGAGAGTTTCTGCAATTCTGAATCTATTTCATTTTGCTCACAGAATGCGGGGCGAGGGACCACCCTGTGGCGAGACAGCAGCAACACTCTCCTGTCCCCATGTCATAAGAACATAAGAAATAGGAGCAGGAGTAGGCCATCTAGCCCTTCGAGCCTGCCCCGCCATTCAATAAGATCATGGCTGATCTGTCGTGGCTCAGTTCCACCTTCCCGCCCTCTCCCCATAACCCTTAATCCCCTCTCTTATCAAAAACCCATCAACCCGTTTCTTAAAAATATTTAGCGAGGCAGCCTCCACCACTTCAACGGGCAGAGAATTCCAGAGATTCACCACCCTTTGAGTGAAGAAGTTCCTCCTCAACTCTGTTCTAAACCGCCCCCCCTTTATCTTGAGGCTGTGCCCCCTAGTCCTACTGTCTTTTTTGAGCGGGAAGAGTCTCTCCACCTCTATCCTATCCATCCCATTCATCATCTTATACGTCTCAATGAGATCTCCCCTCATTCTTCTAAACTCTAACGAGTACAAGCCTAGTTTATTCAGCCTCTCCTCATAGCTCAATCCCCTCAACTCCGGTATCAGCCGAGTAAACCTCCTCTGCACTCCCTCCAAGGCCAAAATATCCTTGCGTAAGTGCGGCGACCAAAACTGCACACAGTACTCCAGCTGCGGCCTCACCAATGCCCTATACAGCTGCAGCAAGATACCCCTACTTTTATATTCAATCCCCCTCGCTATGAAGGCCAGCATCCCATTCGCCTTCCTGACCACCTGCTGCACCTGCAAGCTGGGTTTTTGCGACTCATGCTCGAGGGAGAGCGCGCTTCCCAAACTTTAACATTCATTCTTCTGAACAACAGATGGACCAATGGGATTTTGGAGTTTCATTAAGTTCAGATACAGCCAAAGTGATGACCTGCTATCACCATGGTTACTGTGGAATACATTTAACCCAACAACCTTATAGTCCATGGGACTGGATGGGAAAGGGTAACTTACCAAAGTAACAGCTGATGAGTAGCCGGAGGAGGTTACGGACAAGGTGTCGGGAGCTGAGAGTCGGTCCCAATTTCACTGCCAGCCATTTCACTGTCTTACACGCAGTGTCTGCTCCAGAGAGGAATCAGTCAGCGACAAGACAAGAGAACACCCCACCCCCCACGCACACCCACACACTGACACACAGACACAGAACACCCCACCCCCCACGCACACCCACACACTGACACACACACACACACACACACACACACACACACAGAACACCCCACCCCCCACGCACACCCACACACTGACACACAGACACAGAACACCCCACCCCCCACGCACACCCACACACCGACACACACACACACAGGACACCCCACCCCCCGCGCACACCCACACACAGACAGAACACCCCACCCCCCACGCACACCGAGACACACACCGACACACACACACAGACAGAACACCTCACCCCCCGTGCACACAGACACACACCGACACACACACACACAGACAGAACACCCCAGCCCCCGCGCACACAGACACACACAGAACACCCCAGCCCCCGCGCACACAGACACACACACACAGGACACCCCACCCTCCCGTGTGCACTGAGACCCCCACTCACCCAGCGCACACCCCCACCTCCCCCCCCCACCCCCCCAGCGCACACCCCCACCTCCCCCCCCACTCACCCAGCGCGCACCCCCACCTCCCCCCCCCCACTCACCCAGCAATATCTTCTGTTCTTTGCCCTCACTCAGCTCCTCTTCCTCCTCCTCCTCCTCCTCCTCCAGACTCTCCCCCTTGGGGAGGGGTTCACTCTCTCTGGGATCAGAAGCAGGCGAAGAGCAAACGCCCGCAGGTTCCGGCACGGCCTCTCCTCCCTCCTCTTCCTCCGGGTCCCCGGGCTGCAGGAAGCTCTCGGGCAGTTTGAGGTCCGGATTACTCTCCGCCGAGCGGAGGCTCAGCCGATCCTTGGAGTCGGAGTCTGTGCCGCGATCCTCAGCCGAGGTGTCGCTGTTACTGCTCTTGTTGCTCAGTTTGCCCAGGCTGACCGATTCCTGCTCGCGGTCGCTCAGGAAGATTCCGTTCTGGAACTCCTCACTCTCAGTCAGCTCCGCTTGGTCACTGAAGCTAATCCCAGAGGAGAAGTCCATAAAACTGGAGGATCGATGTTCGGCCGCTCCCTTCAGCTCACTGCTACTGTACGAATCAGGACTGTCGGAAACCGCTTCCTCATCGTCAGCAGCTACCCCCAGCACCCGACTATCCTCAGAACCTTCCTGCCCAGACAGGACCTGAAGGATATGGGGCAGGAGGCTGTTGAGAAAAGGCTGGAGGCCCAAACGTACGATTAACTGAACGATGAAACAATCGCTGTAGAGGTAGAATCGGCCACAGAGGTAGCCCGGTTTCTCGTAGACCCCGACCAGGGGCTTCAGGAGATAGCGGTAAGCGTTGCGGGGTCCCAGAGCCCGGGAAATCGGCTCAAAGAAATACCAGGCAGCATAGACAGCAGTCAAATCACTGGACATCAGCCCCAGAATGAAGGGCAGAAGAATCTCCAGCCCCTCGGGTTGTATCGTCTCCAGCAGTTTATCCACCTGCTGCCAGAGAGAGAAGGCAAAGTCACGGCCTTGTTCAACATTCTGGGCCCAGTGCGAATGGTAACTGCAAACAAACTGGTGGAGAGAGCCGAAATAAAGAGGGAACGGGATAGTGGGGCAAGAGGGACTGAGCAGCTGTGCTGGGCTGGGGGGAGGTAACCCCTCAAACACAGGCAAGTATTCAAACAGGTTAATTCGATCGCCGGGCCCTCCTGCTCCCAGTAACTCCTCACAGCTCCTGCCAAGTTGCAACAGTGTGAATGCAGCATGTTGGAGAGGGGCAGCGATCTCCTTCAGGTGGTGGACACACAGTTTCCGCACAGTCAGGAACCGATCCCAGAGCGAAGCGTCCTGCGTGAGGGCCCTCAGCCTCTGGGCAAAGAAGATTTCAGCAACGAGGACTCCGAACGCTTGCATATCCCTCTGCGCAAACTGGGAGAAGGAGAGGCGTGGAGTCCGATTTGTGAGCCCTCTCTCTGGCGGCTCACTGTACAAACCTCGTACCAGGAAGTTATGATGCTTTTCCAGATCCTCCAAAGCCTGCAGAGGATTAAAACCCTCCGGAAGGGAGATCCTGGCGTCCCGGAGGTCCGGATCAGCCGCCCCTCGGCTGCGACTCGCTTTGTGAACCGAAACCCGAGGGTCAGCCGTCGACAGGTTACTGACGGGAGGTAACTGCTCCGGGGCGGAGAGAGAGTCCAGTGCTTCCGTACCCTCCTCCAAATCCTCCTCTTTCAAACCTTCTCCGGAATCCTCTGCCAGGGGCCAAGCCCCCTCAGAGCCCGCTGTCTCTGGAACCACCCCGTTAACCAGGCTGGCTGCCGGTACCTCACAGGGTTGCTCTGCCGACCCCTTCGGCTTTTGAGTGACGACAGGCGCCTCAGGAGGGGCGTAGCTGCCTCCTGCCAGCCGCTGAGGGTGCGGGCGATCAAAGAGTTGAACCACCCCGTAGCTGGTCAGGTGACTGTGACCGTCCACCAGGTGTAGGCACACATTCTTCGCCTTAACCGCCTCCTTCCCCGTCAGTTTGTATCCAAACGTCAGGTCTATCCAGTGGTGGAGATTGAGGGAGACTTCCTTTGACTCCAGCAGCTCCCGGTGAACGTCAATGAAATCCTGGTAGGAAGTGCACCAGCTTGGAATATCCAAGTCCGGCATGTCAGGGTGGATGGACTGGAAGATAGTGGGATCGGTGTAGAACTCTGGGATACACTCGTCCGGAGTCCAGGACTGCATCCGCTCCATGCTTGCCGGATACTCGTTGGGTTCCCACTGGGATCGGACGTGACTGCAGAGCACAGAGCGGGGTGTCCTCCGAGCTTTGTAAACGTAATAGGTGATATCGGAGAGGATGTCGGAGATGTGATGAGGGACGTGGAGAACCTCACCGGACTGCCCACCGGTTACAAATGCCTCCTGCGTCATTTCGTAGGTGAAATCTAGCTGCTTGTCCCCCTTGTTCAGGCGGAATTTCGACTTGCGAAGGTCCCGGAACTTTCCGTAAGGGACGGTGAAATCCACCACCCAGGGGAGGACCGGGTGATAGTTGGGGTCCCCGCCTCTCCGACCCGCTAACCGGTTCAGCCTCATCAGGTACCTGAAGTTACTGATTCTCCCATGAACCCAGTCGGTGCAGAGGGCTGGCAGCTGGTGCTCAGCGCTGACCGCCTGCTCGCTGCCCCGATAGTCAGCCTCACCCCCGCCCAGCTCCGCGCACTCGGACCTCTCGTAGTCACACAGGCCGAGCTGGAGCTGGGTACACAGTCTTTCATCCACCAGCACCTGACTCAGGGCCAGGCCGCCGCATGCCAACCCCTCACGGTGACAGGCTCGCATCCCCTGCAGCACCTGGAACAGAATAAACAGCACCTTGGCATGGCTGTTTGCCAGCTTGGCAGGGCTGTAAGTTACAATGTCACGCAGGGAGAAACGAGAGAAGGGTTGGATGACGTACAGGAAATGGGCCGATTCCAGCAAGGAGTCAGCAGGGAGGAGATTGGGGTGGGGTCCTCGGCTCTCGGCTGCGGCCTCTCTATTGAGTGAGGAATCACTGCCAATCTGAAGGAAACCACAGCCCAGCAATCTGCTGAGCGACTGCCTCACAGACTGGAGGGCAGAGCTCCCCGGTGTCTGTGTGTTGTCCGTGTGGGGGCTGCCGTACTGACGATGCGCCTTACGCCACAGGTTCCTGTAATTCTGCTCAGCTAGGTGCTGCATGAAGCCGCACAGCGAGTCCAGCTCCGTTCCCCCTCTCGCTGCCTCTTCAGCAGAGGAGCTGGGTGTCTGAGAGATGTGATAGGCCAGCTGGCTCTTCCTCAGAGTCTGGATGGAGATTCGAGTCCAGCCGGTGGGGAGCTTGTCCACAGAGGGCTGGAGGAAGGAGGTTATCTCAGCCTCACTCAGCCCCTCGGGCCTGGGGCAGGAGCTGAGCAAAGTCTTCCTGTCCTTCAGGCTGCTCAACCACTTCACCGGCACAAACGCAACAATCTGGCGCCTTTCTCCAACCACCAGCTGCTTCCGGTCGATGCCCAAATCTTTCTCCACAGCGGCGACACGGCACTCCATCCTCAAGGCACACCAGCCCGTACTGCAAGGCCATTAGCTGTCCCACACTCAGTGCCTGGCCAATACGGGCCAACCTGTAACACACAACAACACAGTCAGATTAAACAGAGGATCAGCTCATGTAAGTGCTGCAAGCTGGAGGGTCTGGGCCATGAACAGACACACAGTAATACAGCATGGAAACAGGCCCTTCAGTCCAACTGCACCATGCTGTCCTCACAGCTAGCCCCAATTGCCCACCTTTGGCCCATATCCCTCTAATCCTTTGGGCGACACGGTAGCACAGTGGGTTAGCGCTGCTGCTTCACAGCTCCAGGGTCCTGGGTTTGATTCCCGGCTCGGGGTCACTGTGCCTGCGTGGAGTTTGCACATTCTCCTCGTGTCTGCGTGGGTTTTCTCCGGGTGCTCCGGTTTCCTCCCACAGTCCAAAGATGTGCGGGTTAGGTTCATTGGCTATGCTAAAATTGCCCCTTAGTATCCTGGGATGTGTAGGTTAGAGGGATTAGCAGGTAAAATGTGTAGGGATATGGGGATAGGGTCTGGGTGGGATTGTGTTCGGTGCAGACTCGATGGGCCGAAGGGCCTTTTTCTGCACTGTAGGGTTCTATGTTTTCCCATCCACATACTTATCCAAATGCCTTTTAAATGTTGCTATTGAACCTGCATCAAACACTTCCTCTGGCAGCTCATTTCATACACACACCACCCTCTGCATGAAAAAGTTGCCCCTTCAGGTCCCTCTTAAATCTTTCCCCTCACACCTTTAACCTGCGCTCTCTAGGTTTCAATAGCCCTTCCCTGGGAACGAGGCAATGTGCATTCATCCTGTCCGTGCCGCTCACCATTTTATACACCTTAATAAGATCAACACCCTGTCCTGGTCCCCCCCCCACGCCGACACTATAGTTAAAAAAGCCCCACCGACGCCTCCACCTTCTCAGAGGACTAAGGAAATTTGGCATGTCAGCTCCAACTCTCACCAAGTTTTACAGATGCCCCATAGAAAGCATCCTTCCTGGTTGTATCACAGCTCGGTCTGGGCTCCTGCTCTGCCCAACACCACAAGGAACTACAGCAGGTCGTGAATGTAGCCCAATCCCTCACGCAAACCAGCCTCCCATCCATTGACTCTGTCTACACTTCCCACCGTCTCAGAAAAGCAGCCAGAATAATTAAGGACCCCTCGCACCCCGGACATTCTCTCTTCCACTTTTTTCCATCAGGAAAAAGATACAAAAGTCTGAGGTCCCGTACCGACCGACTCAAGAACAGCTTCTTCCCTGCTGCTGTCAGACTTTTGAATGGACCTACCTTGCATTAAGCTGATCTTTCTCTTACACCCTAGCTATGACTGTAACACTACATTCTGCACTCTCTCCTTTCCTTCTCAATGAACAGTATGCTTTGTCGAGCACACAAGAAATAATACTTTTCACTGTAAGTTAATACATATGACAATATAAATCAAACCAAATCAAATCACTCCTCATTCTCCTACATTCCAAAGAATAAAGCCTAAGTCTCGCCAACCTTTCCCTATAACTCACTGGTCCTGACAACATTCTGGTAAATCTTCTGCACACCCTTTCCAGTTTATCAATGTCTTTCCTATAACAGGGTGACTAAAACTGGACACAATACTCCAAGTGTGGCCTCACCAATGATTCATGGAACATTGTGTTACAGTTCTAACTCCTACACTCAATGCCCTGACTGAAGACCAGTGTGCTAAACACCTTCTTCATCACCTTGTTTACCTATGATGCCACTTTCAATGAACTATATACTCGTACTCCTAGGTCCCTCAGCTCTCCCCAGGGCCCGACCATTCACCATGCAAGTCTTACCCTGGTCTGACTTTCCAAAATGCAGCACCCCTGATTTATTGGAACCTATTTGCCAATCCTCGGCCCACTTCCCTAACTCATTAAGATCCCTCTGTAACTGTTGATAACCTGATTCACTAGCGACAATACTTCCGAATTTAGTATCATCTGCAAATTTATAACCATGCCTTATACACGCACATCTAAATCATTTATATAATGAACGAATAAAAAGGGCCCAACCCCTGATGTTCGCCATGTGCAGGAACATGGATTAGAAAGGGCACAAGGGCATTTTTGGGAGATAAGGACAGGATGGACTGAATGTCTCTCTTTACCATTTTTAATGTTGACAGTTCAATGGGAAACTACTTGCCAGCCCTGGGACTCACTGCAGAAGTAAAACATTCCACAACAGCTGCCCGAACTTCAATTCACAAAAACTTCCCTCAGGAAATACTCTCAAAGATTGCTACAAAGAAAACTCTCAGCAAGATTCCAACATAATAATGACCAGATCAATTCTTCCAATGATGTTAAAAGTAGTACAGCAGGGGTTTAGATACAGAGTAAAGCTCCGTCTACACTATCCCCAATCAAACATTCCCAGGACAGGTACAGCACGGGGTTAGATACAGAGTAAAGCTCCCTCTACACTGTCCCCATCAAACATTCCCAGGACAGGTACAGCACGGAGTTAGATACAGAGTAAAGCTCCCTCTACACTGTCCCCATCAAACACTCCCAGGACAGGGACAGCACGGGGTTAGATACAGAGTAAAGCTCCCTCTACACTGTCCCCATCAAACACTCCCAGGACAGGTACAGCACAGGGTTAGATACAGAGTAAAGCTCCCTCTACACTGTCCCCCCATCAAACACTCCCAGGACAGGTACAGCACGGGGTTAGATACAGAGTAAAGCTCCCTCTACACTGTCCCCATCAAACACTCCCAGGACAGGTACAGCACAGGGTTAGATACAGAGTAAAGCTCCCTCTACACTGTCCCCCATCAAACACTCCCAGGACAGGTACAGCACGGGGTTAGATACAGAGTAAAGCTCCCTCTACACTGTCCCCCATCAAACACTCCCAGGACACGTACAGCACAGGGTTAGATACAGAGTAAAGCTCTCTCTACACTGTCCCCATCAAACACTCCCAGGACAGGGACAGCACGGGGTTAGATACAGAGTAAAGCTCCCACTACACTATCCCCCATCAAACACTCCCAGGACAGGTACAGCACAGGGTTAGATACAGAGTAAAGCTCCTTCTACACTGTCCCCCCATCAAACACTCCCAGGACAGGTGCAGCACAGGGTTAGATACAGAGTAAAGCCCCCTCTACACTGTCCCCCATTAGATACAGATTAAAGCTCCCTCTACACTGTCCCCCCATCAAACACTCCCAGAACAGGTACAGCACGGGGTTAGATACAGAGTAAAGCCCCCTCTACACTGTCCCCTATTAGATACAGAGTAAAGCCCTCTCTACACTGTCCCCATCAAACACTCCCAGAACCGGTACAGCACGGGGTTAGATACAGAGTAAAGCTCCCTCTACACTGTCCCCCCATCAAACACTCCCAGGACAGGTACAGCACGGGGTTAGATACAGAGTAAAGCTCCCTCTACACTGTCCCCCATCAAACACCCCCAGGCAGGTACAGCACGGGGTTAGATACAGAGTAAAGCTCCTTCTACACTGTCCCCCATCAAACACTCCCAGGACAGGTACAGCATGGGGTTAGATACAGAGTAAAGCTCCCTCTACACTGTCCCCATCAAACACTCCCAGGACAGGTACAGCACGGGGTTAGATACAGAGTAAAGCTCCCTCTACACTGTCCTCATCAAACACTCCCAGGACAGGTACAGCACGGGGTTAGATACAGAGTAAAGCTCCCTCTACACTGTCCCCATCAAACACTCCCAGGACAGGTACAGCACGGGGTTAGATACAGAGTAAAGCTCCCTCTACACTGTCCCCATCAAACACTCCCAGGACAGGTACAGCACGGGGTTAGATACAGAGTAAAGCTCCCTCTACACTGTCCCCATCAAACACTCCCAGGACAGGTACAGCACGGGGTTAGATACAGAGTAAAGCTCCCTCTACACTGTCCCCATCAAACTCTCCCAGGACAGGTACAGCTCCCAGGACCCGCTCTCTGGGTTGGGGGAGGGGGGTGACCCGCTCTCTGGGTTGGGGGAGGGGGGGAGTGACCCGTCTCTGGGTTGGGGGAGGGGGGGGGTGACCTGCTCTCTGGGTTGGGGGAGGGGGGGGTGACCTGCTCTCTGGGTTGGGGGAGGGGGGGTGTGACCCGCTCTCTGGGTTGGGGGAGGGGGGTGACCCGCTCTCTGGGTTGGGGGACGGGGGTGACCCGCTCTCTGGGTTGGGGGAGAGGGGGTGACCCGCGCTCTCTGGGTTGGGGGACAGGGGTGACCCGCTCTCTGGGTTGGGGGAAGGGGGTGACCCGCTCTCTGGGTTGGGGGTGGGGGAAGGGGGTGACCCGCTCTCTGGGTTGGGGGTGGGGGGAAGGGGGTGACCCGCTCTCTGGGTTGGGGGTGGGGGGGAAGGCGGTGACCCGCTCTCTGGGTTGGGGGGGTGGGGGGGGAAGGGGGTGACCCTCTCTCTGGGTTGGGGGAGGGGGGGGTGACCCGCTCTCTGGGTGGGGGGAGGAAGGGGGTGACCCGCTCTCTGGGTGGGGGGGAAGGGGGTGACCCGCTCTCTGGTTGGGGGACGGGGGAGGGGGGTGGGGGGGTGACCCGCTCTACGGGTTGGGGGTGGGGGAGGGGGGGTGACCCGCTCTATGGGTTGGGGGTGGGGGGAGGGGGGGGTGACCCGCTCTCTGGGTTGGGGGTGGGGGGAAGGGGGTGACCCGCTCTCTGGGTTGGGGGACGGGGGAGGGGGGTGACCCGCTCTATGGGTTGGGGGTGGGGGGAGGGGGGTGACCCGCTCCCTGGGTTGGAGGAGGGGGGACGGGGGTGACCCTGCTCTCCGGGTTGGGGGTGGGGGGAGGGTGTTGACCCGCTTCCTGGGTTGGGGGAGGGGGGACGGGGGTGACCCGCTCTCTGGGTGGGGGGAGGGGGGGTGACCCGCTCTCTGGGTGGGGGGAGGGGGGGTGACCCGCTCTCTGGGTGGGGGGAGGGGGGGGTGACCCGCTCTCTGGGTTGGGGGTGGGGGGGAGGGGGGGTGACCCGCTCTCTGGGTTGGGGGTGGGGGGGGAGGGGGGGTGACCCGCTCTCTGGGGTGGGGGGAGGGGGGGTGACCCGCTCTCTGGGTTGGGGGGTGGGGGGGAGGGGGGGGGAGGGGGGGTGACCCGCGCTCTGGGGTTGGGGGTTGGGGGGAAGGGGGGTGACCCGCTCTCTGGGTTGGGGGGAGGGGGGAAGGGGTTGACCCGCTCTCCGGCTCCGGGACTCACCTCCGCCGCTCCGGGGTGAAGGTAACGCTGAACGGGGTCAGGTGACTGGTCACATGATCCACAGTTTGGATACTCTCGGGGCACGTGACCCGGAACCAGGAAATGCCCAACAAAAAGCGGAAGAGCCTCAGCTCCCCCCACCCCCAGCGGGGCGGGGACACAGACCCTCCCCACCCCCAGCGGGGCGGGGACACAGACCCTCCCCCACCCCCAGCGGGGCGGAGACACAGACCCTCCCCACCCCCAGCGGGGGCGGAGACACGGACCCTCCCACCCCCAGCGGGGGGCGGGAGACACGGACCCTCCCCACCCCCAGCGGGGCGGAGACACGGACCCTCCCCACCCCTAGCGGGGCGAGACACGGACCCTCCCCACCCCCTCGCTCCGAAGGCGGGGACAAAGAATCTCCCCACCCACATACCAGAGGCGCAAGTTGCCCTCCAGTGCCAGGGGGTCTGCCCCAACCTGTTTCCAATGGACAAAAGGACACAAACAACCCCCAACCCCCCCCCCCCCCCCCACACACACCCTCCTTTCCCCCACCCCGCACCTCCCACACCCTGGGAACAATTGCACATAGTAAAAAGTCTGACAACACCAGGTTTTAGTCCAACCGATTTATTTGATAATATTCTCACAAGCTTTCGAGGTTACCCTCTTCCTCAGGTGAATGGAGAGTTCTGGCCTCAGACTCTCCATTCACCTGACGAAGAGGCAGTCCCCTCGAAAGCTTGTGAGAATATTATCAAATAAATCGGTTGGACTAAAACCTGGTGTTGTCAGACTTTTTACTGTGTTTACGCCAGTCCAACTCCGGCATACCCACATCATGACAATTGCACAGAAGCAGCCGCCACTTTTACTCCCAGAAATACAGACACAAAATCCCCTTGAGAGAGACACAGACAGAAAGTCCCCACCCTGGATGTGGATGTTGGTGGGTTTTGGAATGGCCACGATGTGGAGATGCCGGCGTTGGACTGGGGTAAACACAGTAAAAAAATCTCACAACACCAGGTTAAAGTCTTAACAAATTTATTAAATAATAATTATCTTGTATAAATTGAGTTTGTGTCTGTATGTGCCGTGTTTGTGAGCACAAGTCCCACTCATCTGATGAAGGGGCAGCGCTCTGAAAGCTCGTGCTACCAAATAAAGCTGTTGAACTTTAACCTGGTGTGAGATTTCTCAGTGTGGAATGGCTGCAGAGAGATTTGTTAGATCAATAACCGGTTATTTTGTACATTCTCAACACTTAGTCATTGACTCGCCTGGGGCCCAGGGCCCTGGGGCCCAGATGACTAAAATCAGATGACTAACATCTGATTTTAATGGGATTACAGCATGGCCCTGCGCAGTCTCAAAGATGAAAATGCGAGCCAGGAGCTTCGTCTGGTGGCTTTGTCTCAATGCAACCATTACTGAAAGTGCAAAGAAAATCAAAAACTTCCCCTTCACAGCACAGTGGCACAATGATTAGCACTGAACATAAGAACATAAGAAATAGGAGCAGGAGTAGGCCATCTGGCCCTTCGAGCCTGCCCCGCCATTCAATAAGATCATGGCTGATCTGTCGTGACTCAGCTCCACATTCCCGCCCTCTCCCCATAACCCTTAATCCCCTCTCTTATCAAAAACCCATCAACCCGCGTCTTAAAAATATTTAGCGAGGCAGCCTCCACCACTTCAACGGGCAGAGAATTCCAGAGATTCACCACCCTTTGAGTGAAGAAGTTCCTCCTCAACTCCGTTCTAAACCGCCCCCCCCCCCCCACTTTATCTTGAGGCTGTGCCCTCTAGTCCTACTGTCTTTTTTGAGCGGGAAGAGTCTCTCCACCTCTATCCTATCCATCCCATTCATCATGTTATACACATACTGCTGCCTCAGCGCCAGAGCTCGATTCCAGGTTCGGGTTACTGTCTGTGCGGAGTTTGCACATTCGCCTCGTGTCTGTGTGGGTTTCCTCCAGGTGCTCTGGCTTCCACAATCCGAAAGACATGCTGGTTCAGGTGCACTGACCTGAACAGGCACCAGAGTGCGGCGACTCGGGGAATTTCATGGTAACTTCATTGCAGCGTTAATGTAAGCCTCATTTGTGACTAATAAATAAACTTTACTACATCCACAAGAGTCAGCTGGTTGGCACTGGGTGTGAGTGTATGTGGACATCTTTGGATCTTATAGGTTCCATGTTCTTAATTTTGGTCAATGCACGCCCCAAATGATTGGCGATACATTGCAGGGTTCCACCTCTTGTCATTGCTACTACTGAGAAACTGTGACCAAGTTTCTGTATGTGTGGGATACCTAAACTCCGGGTCTCTGACACTGGCATTGCCTTTACTGGCACTGAGTTTCAGACTTTCATTCTTCCCATTGGAATCAAACACACTCAGACAGCACCCTTTCACCCCTCATTGAATGAGTGGCTTAACAGGCAGTACAGATTTTTAGGCTAAGGATAAAAAAGTCACCTGCAGTGTCCATGGAGACCAAACCAACAGGATTTTTATTCGACTATCGGGCTACCACTTGCACAGTGACAGGAATCACCGCAGCAGAATTGTTAATCAGACGGAGGCTTCAGACAAGATTAAGCTTTCTTTTTACGAACCTGGCAGCGTGGATAGAGTCCCAACAAGAGAATGAAAGGAAGAACTATGATTCTGCAAGGACAGAAGGAACATTCAAACCGGTGACCCGCATGAGGAACTTCAGGGCCGGCCTCAATTGGGTCCTGGGGATCAGAATAGGAAAATGGGACCAATGTCTGAGAAGGCCCAAGTGCAGTGCAGAATTGCCAGGAAGCACCTGGGCACAGCCTCAAGATAAAGGGGGGGCAGTTTAGAACAGAGTTGAGGAGGAACTTCTTCACTCAAAGGGTGGTGAATCTCTGGAATTCTCTGCCCGTTGAAGTGGTGGAGGCTGCCTCGCTAAATATTTTTAAGAAACGGGTTGATGGGTTTTTGATAAGAGAAGGGATTAAGGGTTATGGGGAGAGGGCGGGAAGGTGGAGCTGAGTCACGACAGATCAGCCATGATCTTATTGAATGGCGGGGCAGGCTCGAAGGGCCAGATGGCCTACTCCTGCTCCTATTTCTTATGTTCTTATGTTCATCTCAGGGGTAGGTGTCTATGCCAGTGCCAACTTCTTCCCTACTGCTGTCAAACTTTTGAATGGACCTACCTTGCATTAAATTGATCTTTCTCTACACCCTCGCTATGACTAAAACACTACATTCTTCACTCTTCTTCTCTATGAACGGTATGCTCTGTCTGTACACTGCACAAGAAACAATAATTTTCACTGTATGCTAATACATGTGACAATAATAAATCCAATCAAATCAAATCAAAAAACCCCTCTGCACTGACACACTTTAAATCTGTTTCCATTTAAATTATAATTTACAGCACACATTTTGGAAGCAAAAATTTCCAATCTCCTTCACACGCCCAGATCTGGTCCCGCCTCCAATCAACTCCAGGCCAATTGCAAAGCGGTGGAAAAGCTCCCCCCATGACCAGTGTGTTGGCGGAGACTCCAGGATGGTGCCAGGGTCCAGGATATCGCTGAATGGACAGAAAGCATTCTGAAGGGAGAGGGTGAACAGCCAGAGGCTGTGGTACATATTGGTACTAATGACATAGGCAGGAAGAGTGATGAGATCCTGCAGCAGCAGTTTAGGGAGTTAGATAGAAAGTTAAAAAACTCTCGGGTTATAATCTCAGGATTACTCCCTGTGTCCACGACTTAGTGAGGCTCGGAATAGGAAGATAGCGCAGCTCAACATGTGGCTAAACAGCTGGTGTAGGAGGGAGGGTTTCAGATATCCGGACCATTGGAGTATCTTCTGGAGCAGATGGGATCTGTACAAGATGGGTGGATTGCATCTAAACTGGAGGGGCATAAATATTCTGGCCGGGAGGTTTTCTAGAGTCACACGGGGGGGTTTAAACTAGTTTGGCAGTGGGGTGGGAACCAAAGCAAAGGTGAATTAGCTGAAGGGGAACCAGAGAGTCAGACCAGTGAGACTCAGAGAGACAGCAGGCAGGGTGGGGTATTAATCAGAGAGGGTCTGGTGGACTGAAATACATTTGTGTCAATGTGAGAGGATAAGAGGTAAGGCAGATGAACTTAGAGCTTGGATTAGTACTAGGAACTATGATGTTGTTGCAATTACAGAGACTTGGTTCAGGGAAGGACAGGATTGGCAGCTTAACATTCCAGGATACAGATGTTTCAGGCGGGATAAAGGGGGAAGTAAAAGGGGTTGGGGGAGTCACACTACTGGTTTAAGGAGAATATCACAGCTGTACTGGGAGAGGACATCTCAGAGGGCTCATACAGCGAGACAATATGGGTAGAGCTCAGGAATAGGAAGGGTGTCGTCACAATGTTGGGGGTTTATTATAAACCACCCAACCGTCAGCAGGGGATAGAGGAACAGATATGTAGGCAGTACATATCAGGGTTGTTGTGGTGGGAGATTTTAACTTCCCCGATATTGACTGGGACTCGCTAGTGCAAGGGGTGTGGATGGGGCAGAGTTTGTAAGGAGCATCTAGGAGGGCTTCCTGAGACAGTGTGTAGATAGCCCAACTAGGAAAGGGGCCATACTGGACCTGGTATTGGGGAATGAGCCTGGCCAGGTGGTCGATGTTTCAGTAGGGGAGCAGTTTGGGAACAGTGACCACAATTAAGTAAGTTTTAAAGTACTGATGGATAAAGATAAATGTAGTCCTCAAGTGAAGGAGCTAAATTGGGGGAAGGCTCATTACAACAATATTAAGCAGGAACTGAAGAATGTAGATTGGGGGCAGATGTTTGAGAACAAATCAACATCTGGCATGTGGGAGGCTTTCAAGTGTAAGTTGATAGGGATTTAGGACCAGCACATTCCTGTAAGGGTGAAGGATAAGTACGGCAAGTTTTGGGAACCTTGGATAACAAGAGATTTTGTAAGCCTGGTCAAAGAGAAAAAGGAAGCATTTGTCAAAGCTAGGAGGCTGGGAACACAGGAAGTAAGTGTGGAATACAAGGAAATTAGAAAGGAACTTAAGCAAGGAGTAAAAGAGCTAAAAGGGCTCATGAAAAAGCATTGGCCAGCAGGATTAAGGAAAATCCCAAGGATTTTTATACATATATAAAGAACAAGAGAGTAGCCAGGGAGAGGGTTGGCCCACTCAAGGACAAGGGAGGGAATCTATGTGTGAAGCCAGAGGAAGTGGGTGAGGTATTAAATGAGTATTTTGCATCTGTATTCACCAAAGAGAAGGACTTGGTGGATGATGAGTCTGGGAAAGGATGTAGATAGTTTGAGTCACGTTGAGATCAAAAAGGAGGAGGTATTGGGGTTCTTGAGAAACATTAAGGTAGACAAGTCCCCAGGGCCTGATGGGATATATCCCAGAATATTGAGAGGGGCAAGGCAGGAAATTGCTGGGGCCTTGAGACAAATCTTTGTATCCTCACTGGCTACAGGGGAGGTCCCAGAGGATTGGAGAATAGCCAGTGTTGTTCCTTTGTTTAAGAAGGGTAGGAAGATTAATCCAGGTAATTACAGGCTGCTGAGCCTTACATCAGTGGTAGGGAAATTATTGGAGAGGATTCTTCCAGACAGCATTTATTCTCAATTGGAAATAAGTGACCGATTAGTGAGAGGCAACATGGTTTAGTGAAAGGGAGGTCGTGTCTCACGAACCTGATCGAGTTTTTCAAGGAAGTGATGAAGATGATTGATGAGGGTAGGGCAGTGGATGTTGTCTACATGGACTTCAGTAAGGTCTTTGACAAGGTCCCTCATGGCAGACTGGTGCAGAAGGTAAAGTTGCATGGGATCAGAGGTGAGCTGGCAAGGTGGATACAAAACTGGCTCAGTCAGTACTCAATGCCAACAACTGCCAGTTTCCAGAATTTTATAACTCATCCGCTTCATCCTGGACCACAATGTCTTCACCTTCAACAACCAGTTCTTCATCCAGACACACGGAACAGCCGTGGGGACCAAATTCGCACCTCAATATGCCAACATCTTCATGGACAGGTTCGAACAAGACTTCTACACCACACAGGACCTTCAACCGATGCTATACACTAGATACATCGATGACATTTTCTTCCTTTGGCCTCATGGTGAACAATCACTGAAACAACTATATGATGATATCAACAAGTTCCACCCCACCATCAGACTCACCATGGACTATTCCCCAGAATCAGTTGCGTTCTTGGACACACACAACTCCATTAAGGATGGTCACCTCAGCAACTCACTGTACCACAAGCCCATGGATAACCTCACAATGCTCCACTTCTCCAACTTGCACCCTAAACAGGTTAAAGAAGCCATGTCGTACGGACAAGCCCTCTGTTTACACAGGATCTGCTCAGATGAGGAGGATCGTGACAGACACCTCCAGATGCTGAAAGATGCCCTCATAAGAACAGGATATGGCACTCGACTCATCGATCGACAGTTCTGATGCGCCACAGCAAACTGCACCGATCTCCACAGAAGACAAAGATGGGACACGATGGACAGAGTACCCTTCGTCATCCAGTACTTCCCCGGAGCAGAGAGGCTACGACATCTTCTCCGGAGCTTTCAACAAGTCATCTCGCCAGGGCCATCCTCACACCTCCACTTCTTGCCTTCAAACAACCGCACAACCTCAAACAGACCATTGTCCACAGCAAACTACCTCAAACAGACCATTGTCCACAGCAAACTACCCAGCCTTCAGGAGAACAGTGACCACAATACCACACAACCCTGCCACAGTAACCTCTGCAAGACATGCCGGATCATCGACATGGATACCATCATCACACGTGAGAATACCATCCACCAGGTACATGGTAAATACTCTTACAACTCGGGTAACGTTATCTACCTGATACGCTGCAGGAAAGGATGTCCTGAAGCATGGTACATTAGGGAGACCATGCAGACGCTACGACAACAGATGAATGAACATCACTCGACAGTCACCAGGCAAGACTGTTCCCTTCCTGTTGGCGAACACTTCAGTGGTCACAGGCATTCAGCCTCTGACTTTCGGGTAAGCATTCTCCAAGGCGGCCTTCACTACACACAACAGCGCAGAGTCGCTGAACAGAGACTGATAGCCAAGTTCCGCACACATGAGGACGGCCTCAACAGGGATCTTGGGTTCATGTCGCACTATCTGTAACCCCCGTGACTTGCCTGGACTTGCAAAATCTCACGAACTGTCCTGTCTGGAGACAAAACACATCTCTTTAATCTGTGCTTAACCCTCTCTCCACTCACATTCTCTGTACCTTTAAGACTTGATTACCTGTAAAGACTCGCATTCCAACCATTATTCTGTAAATTGAGTTTGTGTTTTTTAAATGCCCAGTTTGTGAACAGAACTCCCACTTACCTGATGAAGGAGCAGCGCTCCGAAAGCTCATGGCTTTTGCTACCAAATAAATCCATTGGACTTTAACCTGATGTTAAACTTGTTTGCCTTCATCGGCTGGGGTATTGAGTTTAAAAATTGGGAAGCCATGTTGCAGCTTTATAGAACCTGAGTTAAGCCGCACTTAGAATATAGTGTTCAATTCTGGGTCACCCACACTACCAGAAGGATGTGGAGGGTTTGGAGAGGGTACAGAAAAGATTTACCAGGATGTTACCCCTGGTATGGAGGGCATTAGCTTTGAGGAGAGGTTGGAAAAACTCGGTTTGTTCTCACTGGAATGACGGAGGTTGAGGGAAGACCTGATAGAAGTCTACAAGATTATGAGGGGCGTGGACAGAGTGGATAGTCAGAAGCTTTTTCCCAGGGTGGAAGAGTCTATTACTCGGGGGCACAGGTTTAAGGTGTGAGGGGCAAGGTTTAAAGGAGATGTACGAGGCAGATTTTTTACACAGAGGGGGGTGGGTACCTGGAACTCGTTGCTAGGGGAGGGAGTGGAAGTAGATACGGTAGTGACATTTAATGGGCGTCTTGACAAATCCATGAATAGGATGGGAATAGAGGGATATGGTCCCCAAAGGGTGGGGGGGTTTTAGTTCAGTCGGGCAGCATGGTCAGTGCAGACTTGGAGGGGCCGAAGGGCCTGTTCCTGTGCTGTAATTTTCTTTGTTCTTTGTTCTCTATACTCCTTATACACCTATCACCATGTGGCTAAATTCCTCTCCAATTCGATTGTCAAGTTTGCTGACAACACCACCATAGTGGGTCAGATCTCAAACAATGAAGAGACAGAGAACAGGAATGAGAGAGAGAATTTGGTGAACTGGGGCAGCGACAATAATCTCTCCCTCAATGTCAACAAAATGAAGGAGATTGTCATCGACTTCAGGAAGTGTAAAGGAGAACATGCCTCTGACTACATCAATGGGAACAAAGTAGAAATCATTGAAAGCTTTAAGCTTTTAGGTGTCCAGATCACCAACAACCTGTCCTGGTTCCCCCCCCCATGCCAACACTACAGTGAAGAAAGTCCACAAAAGCCTTTACTTTCTCAAAAGACTAAGAAAATTCTGCATGTCCACTACGACTCTCACCAACTTTTACAGATGCACCATAGAAAGCATTCTTCCGGGTTGTATCACAGCTTGGTCTGGGCTCCTGCTCTGCCCAAAAGGTTGTGAACGTAGCCCAATCCATCACACAAACCAGCCCCCTATCCATTGACACAATCTACACTTCCCGCTGCCTTGACAAAGCAGCCAGGATAATTAAGGACCCCACACACCCCAGACATTCTCTCTTCCACCTTCTTCCTTCGGAAAAAAGATACAAAAGTCTGAGTTCACATATTAACCGACTCAAGAACAGCTTCTTCCCTGCTTCTGTCAGACTTTTGAATGGACCTACCTCGCATTAAGTTAATATTTCTCTGCACCCTCGCTATGACTGTAACACTACATTCTGCACTCTCTCATTTCCTTCTCTATGAACGGTATACTTTGCCTGTAAAGCATGCAAGAGACAATACTTGTGCTTGTCCGGGTACCTGATCCCGACCAGTCGCTTTCCATGGGCTGACCTTTGAGAAGGCTGCTCTTTCACCTGCAGTGGTGACCCCAGATACAGGTTCATCTGAGGCTTCCAGGATGGGGGGCATGCTCTCGCTGACCTCTTGCTCAGAACAGGTGTTGAATGTTCATCAGGGAGGGGTGCGCTGGAGCCAGCGATTTTACATGCCTTCATCTTGTATGTCTTACAAACTTTGCCTTGGTCAGTGGGGGTCTGTGTGGCTGAGCCTGGGACTCTCCCTTGGTCCAGGACTGTCATTAGGCATCTCCTTAGATCATTTCTGGCTTTCTTGTATCGGTCAGCCTCACTAGACTTGAATGCCTCAGACCTGGACTTCAGCAAGCAGTGGATATCCCTGTTCATCCATGGTTTCCGGTTGGGAAACACGTGGATTTGCTTCTTTGGAACACTGCCTTCTACACACTGAAGTCAGTTACTGTCGTGGTGTCCTCGTTCAGGCTGCTCCCAGAGTTTTTAATTACTGACCAATCCACTAACTCCATGCAGCCCCGTAGGAGATCATCCGATTCCTCAGACCAAATTTGCACAACTTTCTTTGACGGATTTTCCCACTTCAGTTTTTGTTTGGAAGCCGGGAGCAGGAACACACCTTGTGGTCTGACTTGCCAAAGTATGGGTGGGTGATAGAGCGGTAGCAGTGGTCTAGGATGGTTGGACCTCTGGTGGAACAGGAGACATGTTGGTGGTAACTTGGTAGGACACTCTTGAGCTTGGCCTGACAAGTCCCCGGCTACGATGAACAAGGACTCAGGATGTTTCCTCTGTCTTTCTCAGGATATGACTGAATGGCAGTCAGAGCAGTCATTAATCTCTCTTCAGAGATGACGAGCTGTACTGAATGTCAGATAGTTTTTTTTATTTGAGTCAACCATGACTTCAATCATTTTAAAGTCTTTTGTTCAGTAAAAAAAAGCTAGCAAAGATCTCTGACAGTGATGCAAACTCGGTTCATGTGTGTAGAAGGCATGAGTTAATAAAGCAATCTCCCTCGCTTTAGTAATAGGGGCAGCAAGTACAAGTGAAAGGAGGTTATATTGAATTTGCTTCAGACACTAATCTGTTCTTAACTGGAGTATTGTGTCCAGCTCTGGGTGCCACACTTTAGGAAGGATTTGAAGGTATTAGAGAGAGAGAGCAGAAAGGTTTCATGAGAATAATCCCAGCGATATGGAACTACAGTTCTGAAGATACTTTGGAGAGGTTGGGACTGTTCTCCTTGGAGAAGAAAAGCTGAGAGGAGATTTAATAGAGATGTTCAAAATCATGAGGGGTCTAAACAGAGTAGACAGAGAGAAACTGTTCCCGCTCGTGAAAGGATCGAGAATGAGAGGGCACAGACTTAAAATAATTAATAAAAGAAGCAAAAGCGACATGAGCAGAAACCTTTTCAAACAGTCAGTAGTTTGGGTCTGGAATTCTCTGCCTGAGTGTGTGGTGGAGACAAATTCAATCAAGACTTACAGCAGAGAATGGAATTGTTATTTGAATAGGAAGAATGTGCTGTGTTACCAGCTTATTGGGGTACTCGGTAAGTTGCTCATTTGGAGAGCCAGCACAGAGAAAATGTTCTCCTCTGCCATTTTATAATGTGTGTGTCAGTCCAGCCTGAACAGAGAACTGAGGGGCAGCTTATAGAGTCATACGCTAAGTATAGGCAATCTCTCAGCTCACTGAACCCACATCCTGTGGAAACATTACTCAGGACAGTGGCTATCTCGTGTCACATCAACCTTTCATCTTACAAACGTAAGAAGTTCGTTTGTAAGATAAGTGGCGATATGAATCAAAAGGGGTTGGGTTCATTTCCCAACTTCCACCTAGTGAAATCAGACAGAGCTCTCAATTTTAACTTTCTGAGGGCGAAATAATATTTTCAATTTCAAAACTGCAATCTTTCTCCACATTTTTCCCTTTGCCAAAGGTGCTGGTGCTAACTTAGGGATAGTTCTTGAAGAATCTATAGATTTTTTACAGTATGGAAGAAGGCCATTTGGCCCTTCGAGACTGCACTGACTCTCTGAAAGAGGTGGCCAATCCATCTAACCTACACATCTTTGGGCTGTGGGAGGAAACCGGAGCACCCGGAGGAAACCCATGCAGACATGGGGAGAACTTGCAAACTCCACACAGTCACCAAAGGCAGGAATCGATCGCGGGTCTCTGCCACCATGCCACTGATAGCCCAAAGCAATTTACACTCAATGACATTGATTCGAAGTGTTGTTATGTTTACATAGAAATGTAGAACATAGAATCCCTACAGTACAGAAAGAGGCCATTCGGCCCATTGAGTCTGCACCGACCACAAGCCCTAATCCCATATCCCTACACATTTACCCGCTAATCCCTCTAACCTACGCATGTCAGAACGTTAAGGGGCAATTTTATCACAGCCAACCAACCTAACCCGCACATCTTTGGACTGTGGGAGGAAACCCGAGCACCCAGAGGAAACCCGCACAGACACGAGGAGAATGTGCAGACTCCGCACAGACAGTGACCCAAGCTGGGAATCGAACCTGGGTCCCTGGAGCTATGAAGCAGCAGTGCTAACCACTGTGCTAACGTGCTGCCCTTGGGAACGTAGCAGCTAATTTTCATTCAGTGAGCTCCACAAGCTGTAATGTGATAATACCACATCAATTAACGTTGTGACATCAGCTGAAATCTAAATATTGTCTCTGATGTATTGCCCAAAGTTCCACAATTCTTCTTCAGATAATACAGATGTGTAAATTAGGAGCAGAAGTCACCTACTCAACCCCATGAGTCAGCTCTACCATTTGATAAGATCGTGACTGGTCAGTTTGTGTTTGGAGTTCCACATTCCCATCTCCCCTCGATAACCTTTGACTCACTGGCTTAACAAGAATCTATCGCCCTCTGTCTTAAAGATACTCAGCAACCCTGCCTCCACCCCCCTCTGAGGCAGAGAGTTCCAAAGTCTCACAACTCTCTGAAAGAAAAATATTCTCATCTCTGTTCTAAAAGGATGCTCCCTAATTTTAAACAGTGCCCCCTGGTTCAGGGTGCACCCACAGAAGGAAACATCCTCTCCACATCCACCCTGTCAGGACTGTTCAGCATCTTATAAACTTCGATCAAGTGTCCCCCCACTCACTCTTCTAAACTCCAATGGAAACAAGCCCAGCCTGTCCGACCTTTCCTCACAGACAGCCCACCCATTCCAGGTATCAATCTAATAAACCTCCTCCTAACCACCTCCAACACATTTACACCCCTCCTTAAATAAAGAGACCAAAACGGCACACAGTATTCAAGATGTGGTCTCACCAATTAGGTTCACTAGATTGATCCCTGAGATGAGAGGTTTGTCCCTATGAAAGGACATTGAACAGTTTAGGCCGATAGTCTCTGGAATTTAGAAGGATGAGGGGAGATCAGATTGAGGTTTCCAAGATGATGAAAGGTCTGGATAAAGTGGAGGGGACGCAGAGGCATCCTCCTGGGGAACATCCTGGGACGAGAGGTCACAGTCTGAGGATAAGGGGCAGCAAATTTAAAACAGAGTCGGAGGATGAATGTCTTCTCCCAAAGGGTTGTGAATCTGTGGAATTCATTCCCCCAAAGTGCGATGGATGCTGGGATAGTGAGTAAATGTAAGGAGGAGTTAGACAGATTTTTAATTGGTAATGGGTTGAAGGGTTATGGGGCGAAGGCGAAATGGGAATGAGGAACATATTAACCATGATCAAATGGCGGAGTGGACTCGATGGGCCGAATGGCCTCACTCTGCTTCTATAGCTTATGAAGCTATGCTGTGTATAACAGAAACATCACATCTTTACTTTTATGTTCAATTACCCTCGTAATAAAGGGTAGCAGCCAGAATTCTCCAACTCTTTACAGCGGCTGGGCTCTCTGGTCCCACTGGCAGCAGACCCCCTCCCGCCGGTTCATAAGAACATAAGAAATAGGAGCAGGAGTAGGCCATCTGGCCCTTCGAGCCTGCCCCGCCATTCAATAAGATCATGGCTGATCTGTCGTGGCTCAGTTCCACTTTCCGGCCCTCTCCCCATAACCCTTAATCCCTTCTCTTATCAAAAACCCATCAACCCGTTTCTTAAAAATATTTAGCGAGGTAGCCTCCACCACTTCAACGGGCAGAGAATTCCAGAGATTCACCACCCTTTGAGTGAAGAAGTTCCTCCTCAACTCCGTTCTAAACCGCCCCCCCCTTTAACTTGAGGCTGTGCCCTCTAGTCCTACTGTCCTTTCTGAGTGGGAAGAGTCTCTCCACCTCTATCCTATCCATCCCATTCATCATCTTATACGTCTCAATGAGATCTCCCCTCATTCTTCTAAACTCTAACGAGTACAAGCCTAGTTTATTCAGCCTCTCCTCATAGCTCAATCCCCTCAACTCCGGTATCAGCCGAGTAAACCTCCTCTGCACTCCCTCCAAGGCCAAAATATCCTTGCGCAGGTTCCCACCAGCATGGGGTGACATCAATGGGAATTTATATTGACAGCAGTGGGAGCAGAGAATCCTGCTTTGGGCAAACAACACCCCACCTCCTACAGAGGCTGAGCGGAAACCTGATAAAGTCTGCAAAATTACAAGAGGCCCAGACAGAGTGGACAGTCAGAGGCTTTTTCCCAGGATGGAAGTGTCAATTCCAAGGGGGCACAGACTCAGGGCGAGAGGGGAAAAGTTTAAGGGAGATGTTTTGGGGAAGCTTTTCACACAGAGGGTGATGGGTGCCTGGAACGCGCTGCCAGAGGAGGGGGTGGAAGCAGGAACATTAGCAACATTTAAGAGGCATCTGGATGGGTTCATGAATAGGGAGGGGATAGAGGGATACGGACCGAGTTTTAAAAAATTTTACCTGGAGCATCATGATCAGCAGAGGCTTGGAGCCTGTTCCTATACTGTCCTTGTGTTTGTTCTTTGTCAATAATTGATCTCCAGAGTAAAGGCAATCTGAGGTAGCAGTAACCACAATATAATTGAATATATATTCAATATATATATTGTCTGGATCACTGTGGGATCGAGAAGCTGCAATATCTTCTAATCGCTGTACCCGCCATCTGTATTGTGGGATCATTAATCTCCTTGTATTTAATTAGGTTACAATTAATAAACTCTACTGTTCTGACAGGCTTTATTGATGCCAGTGAACTTTACTAATATTATTACAGCCTTAAAATGACCAAAAGAATCATTCATTGAAAGATAAATGAATAAAATACACAGCGATGAATCCTTTGCCAGTGATGCTCCTTGTATTTTTCACAGAATGTGGTCCATTCACAGACTGAGCTCCAGCCAACTGTTTAACTTCGGTTCTCTCCAGGATCTTCACAGTTGCTGATAAAACAATGGGATTGTTAATGTGAATTAGAGAAGAGACAGGACTTCAGTGAAAGGCAGCTCCCACTGACAGTGCGGCACTCCCTCAGCACTGACCCTCTGACAGTGCGGCACTCCCTCAGCACTGACCCTCTGACAGTGCGGCACTCCCTCAGCACTGACCCTCTGACAGTGTGGCACTCCCTCAGCACTGACCCTCTGACAGTGCGGCACTCCCTCAGCACCGACCCTCTGACAGTGCGGCACTCCCTCAGCACTGACCCTCTGACAGTGCGGCACTCCCTCAGCACTGACCCTCTGACAGTGCGGCACTCCCTCAGCACTGACCCTCTGACAGTGCGGCACTCCCTCAGTACTGACCCTCTGACAGTGCGGCACTCCCTCAGCACTGACCCTCTGACAGTGCGGCACTCCCTCAGCACTGACCCTCTGACAGTGTGGCACTCCCTCAGCACTGACCCTCTGACAGTGCGGCACTCCCTCAGCACTGACCCTCTGACAGTGCGGCACTCCCTCAGCACTGACACCAGAAATGCCAGCCTAGATCATGGGATTACTTTTCTGATGTGTGATTTTAATCCGTGGTTTTCTCAATGTGGGGCATGGTGATTGTGGAATACAGGAGGGTGACACCAGTGTTATCCAGAGAGTCACAGCTGGTATCAGAGTAAGCTTGCCTTGTTCCTCTGGCTGTGGACCCAGTGTCACTCTTCTGACAAGGGTTTACCGGGCTGAATGATTTGTTGCATAGTGACTCTTCCACTCGTTATGGTGTACATCTCCCTGACAGTGTCTCCGCTATTGGCTCAGTCTCCCCTCTGAAGAACCAATTCTGTCACCTTTCCTTTTCCTCCCATTGACACGGCTGAGGGTGAGTTGCTGTCTGCCATCGGGACAGATTTGTCAGAGTGCCCGCCTACACTCTGTGACCAAAGCTAACCACTTGTCAGATTGCTAACCTCTTGACATCATTCTGACGCCTTTTCCATGGCCTTTTCCATGGTCACACCAGGATTGTGACTAACAACAGCTCTCAATATTATTATCGTCTTAGTGATGGTGCTGAACATGAACATTTCGTCAGGCAGCAAGTGAAAAGAACGAGCCTTGATGCCATTGCAAGAACTCCCAGCCACCTAAAAGTGAGTGAACCTTTCACACTCAGTAATCAACAACTGCCATGTTAACGGAAACCCACAGCCTACCTCCCTGATCTTTCTGTTTGCTGGTCGATTACAATATATGTTTCAGGTAACCACAGGGCAAGAATGAAAGGAAATGGTCAGAGATCGAACAGACAACCTCAAGAGAAGAAGAGGGGGAGGGAGAAAGAGAGACGGAGACATTGAGAGACAGCCAGAAATATATAGAGACAGGCAGGGGAACAAGAGGGAGTTTGTGTGGGACAGGCGTGGAGAGATAGAGAGTGAGACAGAAAGGCAAGAAGTGAGAGGGGCAGAAAGAGAGAGAAAGAAATGGACAGAAGAAGGAAAGAATGAGGGATGGGGAGAGGGAAAGATAGTGAGATAGACAGAGAGACTGACAGAGAGTGAAATAGGGGGGAAAGATACAGCGACAGGTTGAGAGATAGGGAGGGAAAGAAAGTGCAGAAATGAAGAGAGAAAGTCAGAGCAACAAAATCAGAGTTGGATAAAAAAGATAGATAGAACCATAGAGAGGAAGTGACAGAGAGAGTGAGAGGAATGACCCTGGGGTTTCCAGCCCAAATTGGATTGCTTTCCATGTGAGGAATTGACCCCAAGATCCAGGAAGAGTACTGGGTAAGGAAGAATGATTTTATTTCTTTTCTCATTCTACACTTATGCATTTTTAGAAGTTCGTTTAAATTTCCCTTTTCATTTTATTTCACTACTTCATGCACAGAATGTTTAAAGCTGTGTCTAAATACTGCAGTCATGACCATTCTTAACTGGTACAAATTGATAATTTATTTATAGGATGTGAGTGTTGGCTATAGCAGTATTTAATACCCATCCCCAGCTACCTTTGGGTAGCCACCGTCTTAAATCACTGCAGTCCCTTTGTTGTAGGTAAATCCATGGTGCAGTTAAACAGGGAGTTCTAGGAGATTGACCCAGAGACAGCGAAGGAACAGGGAGATATTTCCAAATCAACCCGTACCCCAGTGAGAGTCAGTGTGTGTGGGACCCGTACCCCAGTGAGAGTCAGTGTGTGTGGGACCCGTACCCCAGTGAGAGTCAGTGTGTGTGGGACCCGTACCCCAGTGAGAGTCAGTGTGTGTGGGACCCCCCAGTGAGAGACAGTGTGTGTGGGACCCGTACCCCAGTGAGGGTCGGTGTGTGTGGGACCCGTACCCCAGTGAGGGTCGGTGTGTGTGGGACTCGTACCCCAGTGAGAGACAGTGTGTGTGGGACCCATACCCCAGTGAGAGTCAGTGTGTGTGGGACCCCGTACCCCAGTGAGAGTCAGTGTGTGTGGGACCCGTACCCCAGTGAGGGTCGGTGTGTGTGGGACCCGTACCCCAGTGAGAGTCAGTGTGTGTGGGACCCGTACCCCAGTGAGTGTCAGTTTGTGTGGGACCGTACCCCAGTGAGAGTCAGTGTGTGTGGGACCCGTACCCCAGTGAGAGTCAGTGTGTGTGGGACCCCCCAGTGAGAGACAGTGTGTGTGGGACCCGTACCCCAGTGAGGGTCGGTGTGTGTGGGACCCGTACCCCAGTGAGGGTCGGTGTGTGTGGGACCCGTACCCCAGTGAGAGTCAGTGTGTGTGGGACCCGTACCCCAGTGAGAGTCAGTGTGTGTGGGACCCGTACCCCAGTGAGAGTCAGTGCGTGTGTGGGACCCGTACCCCAGTGAGAGTCAGTGTGTGGGGGACCCGTACCCCAGTGAGGGTCGGTGTGTGTGGGACCCGTACCCCAGTGAGGGTTGGTGTGTGTGGGACCCGTACCCCAGTGAGAGTCAGTGTGTGTGGGACCTGTACCCCAGTGAGAGTCAGTGTGTGGGGGACCCGTACCCCAGTGAGAGTCAGTGTGTGTGGGACCCATACCCCAGTGAGGGTCGGTGTGTGTGGGACCCATACCCCAGTGAGGGTCGGTGTGTGTGGGACCCATACCCCAGTGAGGGTCGGTGTGTGTGGGACCCGTACCCCAGTGAGGGTCAGTGTGTGTGGGACCCGTACCCCAGTGAGAGTCAGTGCGTGTGTGGGACCCGTACCCCAGTGAGAGTCAGTGTGTGGGGGACCCGTACCCCAGTGAGAGTCAGTGTGTGTGGGACCCGTACCCCAGTGAGGGTCGGTGTGTGTGGGACCCATACCCCAGTGAGGGTCGGTGTGTGTGGGACCCCGTACCCCAGTGAGGGTCAGTGTGTGTGGGACCCGTACCCCAGTGAGAGTCAGTGTGTGTGGGAGCCGTACCCCAGTGAGAGTCAGTGTGTGTGGGACCCGTACCCCAGTGAGAGTCAGTGTGTGCGGGACCCGTACCCCAGTGAGGGTCAGTGTGTGTGGGACCCGTACCCCAGTGAGAGTCAGTGTGTGTGGGAGCCGTACCGCAGTGAGAGTCAGTGTGTGCGGGACCCGTACCCCAGTGAGAGTCAGTGTGTGTGGGACCCGTACCCCAGTGAGGGTCAGTGTGTGTGGGACCCGTACCCCAGTGAGAGTCAGTGTGTGTGGGGGCCGTACCCCAGTGAGAGTCAGTGTGTGCGGGACCCGTACCCCAGTGAGAGTCAGTGTGTGTGGGACCCGTACCCCAGTGAGGGTTGTTGTGTGTGGGACCCGTACCCCAGTGAGAGTCAGTGTGTGTGGGACCCGTACCCCAGTGAGAGTCAGTGTGTGTGGGACCCGTACCCCAGTGAGAGTCAGTGTGTGTGGGACCCGTACCCCAGTGAGGGTCGTTGTGTGTGGGACCCGTACCCCAGTGAGGGTCATTGTGTGTGGGACCC
This sequence comes from Prionace glauca, assembly GCA_037974335.1. NCBI lineage: Eukaryota > Metazoa > Chordata > Chondrichthyes > Carcharhiniformes > Carcharhinidae > Prionace > Prionace glauca. The sequence goes on along the minus strand of CM075742.1, from coordinate 2,343,301 downwards.
GTACCCCAGTGAGGGTCGTTGTGTGTGGGACCCGTACCCCAGTGAGGGTCGTTGTGTGTGGGACCCGTACCCCAGTGAGGGTCGTTGTGTGTGGGACCCGTACCCCAGTGAGGGTCGTTGTGTGTGGGACCCGTACCCCAGTGAGGGTCGTTGTGTGTGGGACCCGTACCCCAGTGAGAGTCAGTGTGTGTGGGACCCGTACCGCAGTGAGAGTCAGTGTGTGTGGGACCCGTACCCCAGTGAGAGTCAGTGTGTGTGGGACCCGTACCCCAGTGAGAGTCAGTGTGTGTGGGACCCGTACCCCAGTGAGAGTCAGAGTGTGTGGGACCCCGTACCCCAGTGAGAGTCAGTGTGTGTGGGACCTGTACCCCAGTGAGAGTCAGTGTGTGTGGGACCCGTACCCCAGTGAGAGTCAGTGTGTGTGGGACCCGTACCCCAGTGAGAGTCAGTGTGTGTGGGACCCGTACCCCAGTGAGAGTCAGTGTGTGTGGGACCCGTACCCCAGTGAGAGTCAGTGTGTGTGGGACCCGTACCCCAATGAGAGTCAGTGTGTGTGGGACCCGTACCCCAGTGAGAGTCAGTGTGTGTGGGACCCGTACCCCAGTGAGAGTCAGTGTGTGTGGGACCCGTACCCCAATGAGAGTCAGTGTGTGTGGGACCCGTACCCCAGTGAGAGTCAGTGTGTATGGGACCCGTACCCCAGTGAGAGTCAGTGTGTGTGGGACCCATACCCCAGTGAGAGTCAGTGTGTGTGGGACCCGTACCCCAGTGAGAGTCAGTGTGTGTGAGAGCCGTACCCCAGTGAGAGTCAGTGTGTGTGGGACCCGTACCCCAGTGAGAGTCAGTGTGTGTGGGACCCATACCCCAGTGAGAGTCAGTGTGTGTGGGACCCGTACCCCAGTGAGAGTCAGTGTGTGTGGGACCCGTACCCCAGTGAGAGTGTGTGTGTGGGACCCGTATCCCAGTGAGAGTCAGTGTGTGTGGGACCCGTACCCCAGTGAGAGTCAGTGTGTGTGGGACCCGTACCCCAATGAGAGTCAGTGTGTGTGGGACCTGTACACCAGTGAGAGTCAGTGTGTGTGGGACCCGTACCCCAGTGAGAGTCAGTGTGTGTGGGACCCGTACCCCAATGAGAGTCAGTGTGTGTGGGACCCGTACCCCAGTGAGAGTCAGTGTGTATGGGACCCGTACCCCAGTGAGAGTCAGTGTGTGTGGGACCCATACCCCAGTGAGAGTCAGTGTGTGTGGGACCCGTACCCCAGTGAGAGTCAGTGTGTGTGGGAGCCGTACCCCAGTGAGAGTCAGTGTGTGTGGGACCCGTACCCCAGTGAGAGTCAGTGTGTGTGGGACCCGTACCCCAGTGAGAGTCAGTGTGTGTGGGACCCGTACCCCAGTGAGAGTCAGTGTGTGTGGGACCCGTACCCCAGTGAGAGTGAGTGTGTGTGGGACCCTTACCCCAGTGAGAGTCAGTGTGTGTGGGACCCATACCCCAGTGAGAGTCAGTGTGTGTGGGACCCATACCCCAGTGAGAGTCAGTGTGTGTGGGACCCGTACCCCAGTGAGAGTCAGTGTGTGTGGGACCCGTACCCCAATGAGAGTCAGTTTGTGTGGGACCCGTACCCCAGTGAGAGTCAGTGTGTGTGGGACCCCCCAGTGAGAGACAGTGTGTGTGGGACCCGTACCCCAGTGAGGGTCGGTGTGTGTGGGACCCGTACCCCAGTGAGGGTCGGTGTGTGTGGGACCCGTACCCCAGTGAGAGACAGTGTGTGTGGGACCCATACCCCAGTGAGAGTCAGTGTGTGTGGGACCCCGTACCCCAGTGAGAGTCAGTGTGTGTGGGACCCGTACCCCAGTGAGGGTCGGTGTGTGTGGGACCCGTACCCCAGTGAGAGTCAGTGTGTGTGGGACCCGTACCCCAGTGAGTGTCAGTTTGTGTGGGACCGTACCCCAGTGAGAGTCAGTGTGTGTGGGACCCGTACCCCAGTGAGAGTCAGTGTGTGTGGGACCCGTACCCCAGTGAGTGTCAGTTTATGTGGGACCTGTACCCCAGTGAGAGTCAGTGTGTGTGGGACCCCCCAGTGAGAGACAGTGTGTGTGGGACCCGTACCCCAGTGAGGGTCGGTGTGTGTGGGACCCGTACCCCAGTGAGGGTCGGTGTGTGTGGGACCCGTACCCCAGTGAGAGTCAGTGTGTGTGGGACCCGTACCCCAGTGAGAGTCAGTGTGTGTGGGACCCGTACCCCAGTGAGAGTCAGTGCGTGTGTGGGACCCGTACCCCAGTGAGAGTCAGTGTGTGGGGGACCCGTACCCCAGTGAGGGTCGGTGTGTGTGGGACCCGTACCCCAGTGAGGGTCGGTGTGTGTGGGACCCGTACCCCAGTGAGAGTCAGTGTGTGTGGGACCTGTACCCCAGTGAGAGTCAGTGTGTGGGGGACCCGTACCCCAGTGAGAGTCAGTGTGTGTGGGACCCATACCCCAGTGAGGGTCGGTGTGTGTGGGACCCATACCCCAGTGAGGGTCGGTGTGTGTGGGACCCATACCCCAGTGAGGGTCGGTGTGTGTGGGACCCGTACCCCAGTGAGGGTCAGTGTGTGTGGGACCCGTACCCCAGTGAGAGTCAGTGCGTGTGTGGGACCCGTACCCCAGTGAGAGTCAGTGTGTGGGGGACCCGTACCCCAGTGAGAGTCAGTGTGTGTGGGACCTGTACCCCAGTGAGGGTCGGTGTGTGTGGGACCCATACCCCAGTGAGGGTCGGTGTGTGTGGGACCCCGTACCCCTGTGAGGGTCAGTGTGTGTGGGACCCGTACCCCAGTGAGAGTCAGTGTGTGTGGGAGCCGTACCCCAGTGAGAGTCAGTGTGTGTGGGACCCGTACCCCAGTGAGAGTCAGTGTGTGCGGGACCCGTACCCCAGTGAGGGTCAGTGTGTGTGGGACCCGTACCCCAGTGAGAGTCAGTGTGTGTGGGAGCCGTACCCCAGTGAGAGTCAGTGTGTGCGGGACCCGTACCCCAGTGAGAGTCAGTGTGTGTGGTACCCGTACCCCAGTGAGGGTCAGTGTGTGTGGGACCCGTACCCCAGTGAGAGTCAGTGTGTGTGGGAGCCGTACCCCAGTGAGAGTCAGTGTGTGCGGGACCCGTACCCCAGTGAGAGTCAGTGTGTGTGGGACCCGTACCCCAGTGAGGGTTGTTGTGTGTGGGACCCGTACCCCAGTGAGAGTCAGTGTGTGTGGGACCCGTACCCCAGTGAGAGTCAGTGTGTGTGGGACCCGTACCCCAGTGAGAGTCAGTGTGTGTGGGACCCGTAACCCAGTGAGGGTCGTTGTGTGTGGGACCCGTACCCCAGTGAGGGTCGTTGTGTGTGGGACCCGTACCCCAGTGAGGGTCGTTGTGTGTGGGACCCGTACCCCAGTGAGGGTCGTTGTGTGTGGGACCCGTACCCCAGTGAGGGTCGTTGTGTGTGGGACCCGTACCCCAGTGAGGGTCGTTGTGTGTGGGACCCGTACCCCAGTGAGGGTCGTTGTGTGTGGGACCCGTACCCCAGTGAGGGTCGTTGTGTGTGGGACTGTTTGAATGAGGTCCTCTCAAAGGGCTGATTTCAGCTACTGTAGGTTTTAACTTTCTCTGAGCTGTGACATTCGCAGATTTAGAGTGAGATTGATAATCTGTCGGATTGCCTCCTTGTCCCTGTCTGAATGCAGAGCAAGGGGTATAGCAGAGAGAGAGAGAAAGAGAGGGAAAGAGAGAGGACAAGAGATTTAGGGAAGATTCTGAGAAAGAGAGAGGGAGCGAGAGAGGGATTGATGGGGCGGTGTATGAGAATGCCATCGAGTAGGTGAGGGTGGAGGGAAAGCTCAGACTGGAATAGGACGCTGGGTAGGGGTAAGCTGGTGTGCTGGGGGGTCAGTTTGCACCCTTGGGTGTCTCTGGTCGAGGTGACTTTAGGCAGTAATTGCTCAATGTGTTTGTGCTGCTGTTCAGACACCCCAATCTCCAGCTGCAAAGATGAGCAACAGAACCAACGTCAGCTCAAACGCCAACTGCTCAACACCTGAACCTACCAAAAGAACATCTACAATGCTCAACTCAAGCACAAGCAGAGGTACAGACAGTTTGGTGTGTGGGCGATGGGAGGAGGGCGGGTGTCTGGGGAGACACTTGGAGAGTTTGGGGAGGGCAGTAGAGGTGATGATCTGATTGTGAAGAGGGAGGGGGCCTGTTCTTACCATGTTGATCGCGTCACACAAGACACATGCTGGGATTCTCCAAACTCACACACCTGCTCCAGCTACCAGCAAGAACGGAGAACTCGGCACTGAGCCAAGTCCCTGTTCACATCAGCGGGACTGGAAAATCCCAGCTGCAGGGGCGAGGTCGGAGAATTCCAGTCCGGGGTGAGGTCGGAGAATTCCAGTCCGGGGTGAGGTCGGAGAATTCCAGTCCGGGGTGAGGTCGGAGAATTCTAGTCCGGGGTGAGGTCGGAGAATTCCAGTCCGGGGTGAGGTCGGAGAATTCCAGTCCGGGGTGAGGTCGGAGAATTCCAGTCCGGGGTGAGGTCGGAGAATTCCAGTCCGGGGTGAGGTTGGAGAATCCCAGCCCTTAGAACATAGAACATAGAACATAGAACATAGAACATAGAACATAGAACATTACAGCGCAGAACAGGCCCTTCGGCCCACGATGTTGCGCCGACCAGTTACAAAACAATGACCCACTAGCCTAAACCAATCCCTTTTCATCCATAAACCTATCCACAGATCTCTTAAACGCCCCCAAACTAGGTGCATTTACAACTGCAGCTGGCAGGGCATTCCAGTCCCTCACCACCCTCTGGGTAAAGAACCTACCCCTGACATCTGTCCTATAACTACCCCCCCTTAATTTAAAATCGTGCCCCCTCGTGTTAGCTTTCTCCATCCTAGGAAAAAGGCTATCACTATCTACCCTGTCTAAACCTCTAATCATCTTATATGTTTCAATGAGATCCCCTCTTAGCCGCCTTCTTTCCAGCGAAAACAACCCCAAATCTCTCAATCTCTCCTCATAGGATCTCCCCTCCATACCAGGCAACATCCTGGTAAACCTCCTCTGCACCCTCTCCAAAGCCTCTACATCCTTCCTGTAATGTGGGGACCAGAACTGCACACAAAACTCCAAGTGCGGCCGCACCAGAGATGTGTACAGTTGCATCATGACGCTACGACTCCTAAATTCAATCCCCCTACCAATAAACGCCAAAACTCCGTATACCTTCTTAACAACTTTATCTACTTGATTCCCAACTTTCAGGGATCTATGTACACATACACCTAGATCCCTCTGCTCCTCCACACTATTCAAAGTCCTCCCGTTAGCCCTATACTCAACACATCTGTTATTCCTACCGAAATGAATTACCTCACACTTCTCCACATTAAACTCCATTCGCCACCTCTCAGCCCAGCTCTGCAACCTTTCTAAGTCATCCTGCAAACTATGACACCCTTCCTCACAATCTACCACACCTCCGACTTTGGTGTCATCAGCAAACTTACTAATCCACCCAACTATACCCTCATCCAGATCATTAATAAAAATTACAAACAGCAGTGGCCCCAAAACAGATCCCTGAGGCACACCACTTGTAACCGAACTCCATGACGAATATTTCCCATCAACCACCACTCTCTGTCTCCTATCTGCTAGCCAATTCCTGATCCAATTACCTAGATCACCCCCAATCCCATACATCTGCATTTTCTGCAGAAGCCTACCATGGTGAACCTTATCAAACGCCTTGCTAAAATCCATATACACCACATCAACTGCCTTACCCCTATCCACCTCTTTGGTCACTTTCTCAAAGAACTCGATAAGGTTAGTAAGGCATGACCTACCTGCTACAAAACCATGCTGACTATCTCTAATCAACTCATTACTTTCCAAATAACTATAAATCCTGTCTCTAATAATCCTTTCCAAAACCTTACCCACCACAGAAGTAAGACTCACCGGTCTATAATTCCCAGGGAAGTCCCTTCTCCCCTTCTTAAACAATGGGACAACATTTGCTGTCCTCCAATCTTCTGGTACTATACCAGAGACTAACGACGACCTGAAGATCAGAGCCAGAGGCTCCGCAATCACCCCTCTTGCCTCCCAAAGAATCCTAGGGTAAATCCCATCTGGACCAGGGGACTTATCTATTTTCAAACCCTCTAAAATATCCAGCACATCCCCCGTATCAACTGCAATACTATCTATTTCACACCCCTGCACCCCAGTGTCCTCCTCAGCTACATTCCTGTCCCCTTGCGTGAACACCGAAGAGAAATATTGGTTCAACGCCTCTCCAATCTCCTCCGGTTCCACACACAACTTCCCTCTACTGTCTGTAACTGGCCCTAATCTTGTCCTAACCAACCTTCTGTTCTTGACATACCTGTAAAACGCCTTAGGGTTCTCCTTAATCCTATCAGCCAAAATCATCTCATGCCCTCTTTTGGCCCTTCTTAACTCCCTCTTCAACTCCCTCCTAGCCAATCTAAAACTTTCTAATGCACTACCTGAGCCCTCAAGCCTCATCCGAACATAAGCCTCCTTTTTCTTCCTAACCAACGAATCAACTTTTTTGGTGCACCACGGTTCCCTGGGCCTACCAAATCCTCCTTGCCTGACAGGGATATACTTATCACAGACCCGCAATAGCTGCTCCTTGAAAAATCTCCACATCTCGGATGTTCCCAGTCCCTGTAATCTCCCATTCCAACCAATGCTTCCTCATTCTCTCCTAATAGCCTCATAATTACCCTTGGGGAGAGGTCGGAGAATCCCAGCCCCTGGGGCGAGGTCGGAGAATCCCAGTCCGGGGTGAGGTCGGAGAATCCCAGCCCCTGGGGCGAGGTCGGAGAATCCCAGCCCCTGGGGCGAGGTCGGAGAATCCCAGCCCCTGGGGCGAGGTCGGAGAATCCCAGCCGCGGGGTGAGGTCGGAGAATCCCAGCCCCTGGGGTGAGGTCGGAGAATCCCAGCCCCTGGGGTGAGGTCGGAAAATCCGAGTCCGGGACGAGGTCGGAGAATCCCAGTCCGGGACGAGGTCGGAGAATCCCAGCCACGGGGTGAGGTCGGAGAATCCCAGTCCGGGGTGAGGTCGGAGAATCCCAGCCTCTGGGGCGAGGTCGGAGAATTCCAGTCCGGGGCGAGGTCGGAGAATCCCAGAACCTGGGGTGAGGTCGGAGAATCCCAGACACAGGGTGAGGTCGGAGAATCCCGGCCACGGGGCGAGGTCGGAGAATCCCAGCCCCTGGGGCGAGGTCGGAGAATCCCAGCCCCTGGGGTGAGGTCGGAGAATCCCAGACACAGGGTGAGGTCGGAGAATCCCGGCCACGGGGTGAGGTCGGAGAATCCCGGCCACGGGGCGAGGTCGGAGAATCCCAGCCCCTGGGGCGAGGTCGGAGAATCCCAGCCCCTGGGGCGAGGTCGGAGAATCCCAGCCCCTGGGGCGAGGTCGGAGAATCCCAGTCCGGGGTGAGGTCGGAGAATTCCAGTCCGGGGTGAGGTCGGAGAATCCCAGTCCGGGGTGAGGTCGGAGAATTCCAGCCCCTGGGGCGAGGTCGGAGAATCCCAGTCCGGGGTGAGGTCGGAGAATTCCAGTCCGGGGTGAGGTCGGAGAATCCCAGTCCGGGGTGAGGTCGGAGAATTCCAGCCCCTGGGGCGAGGTCGGAGAATCCCAGTCTGGGATGAGGTCGGAGAATCCCAGCCCCTGGGGTGAGGTCGGAGAATTCCAGCCACGGGGTGAGGTCGGAGAATCCCAGCCCCGGGGTGAGGTCGGAGAATCCCGGCCACGGGGCGAGGTCGGAGAATCCCAGCCCCTGGGGAGAGGTCGGAGAATCCCAGACCCTGGGGCGAGGTCGGAGAATCCCAGTCCGGGGTGAGGTCGGAGAATTCCAGTCCGGGGTGAGGTCGGAGAATCCCAGCCCCGGGGCGAGGTCGGAGAATCCCAGTCCGGGGTGAGGTCGGAGAATTCCAGTCCGGGGCGAGGTCGGAGAATCCCAGTCCGGGGTGAGGTCGGAGAATCCCAGCCCCTGGGGTGAGGTCGGAGAATCCCAGCCCCGGGGTGAGGTCGGAGAATCCCAGCCCCGGGGCGAGGTCGGAGAATCCCAGTCCGGGGTGAGGTCGGAGAATTCCAGTCCGGGGCGAGGTCGGAGAATCCCAGTCCGGGGTGAGGTCGGAGAATTCCAGTCCGGGGCGAGGTCGGAGAATCCCAGTTCGGGGTGAGGTCGGAGAATCCCAGCCCCTGGGGTGAGGTCGGAGAATCCCAGCCCCGGGGTGAGGTCGGAGAATCCCAGTCTGGGGTGAGGTCGGAGAATCCCAGCCCCTGGGGTGAGGTCGGAGAATTCCAGCCACGGGATGAGGTCGGAGAATTCCAGCCGCGGGATGAGGTCGGAGAATCCCAGCCATGGGGCAAGGTCGGAGAATCCCAGCCACGGGGCGAGGTCGGAGAATCCCAGCCCCTGGGGCGAGGTCGGAGAATCCCAGCCCCTGGGGCGAGGTCGGAGAATCCCAGCCCCTGGGGCGAGGTCGGAGAATTCCAGCCCCTGGGGTGAGGTCGGAGAATTCCAGCCCCGGGGTGAGGTCGGAGAATTCCAGCCGCGGGATGAGGTCGGAGAATCCCAGCCACGGGGCGAGGTCGGAGAATCCCAGCCCCTGGGGCGAGGTCGGAGAATCCCAGCCCCTGGGGTGAGGTCGGAGAATCCCAGTCTGGGGTGAGGTCGGAGAATCCCAGCCCCTGGGGTGAGGTCGGAGAATCCCAGTCTGGGGTGAGGTCGGAGAATCCCAGCCCCCGGGGTGAGGTCGGAGAATCCCAGCCCCGGGGTGAGGTCGGAGAATCCCAGCCCCGGGGTGAGGTCGGAGAATTCCAGCCATGATGTTTCTGCTGCTCTATCTCTCTCTATGTCTCTCTCACTCTGTGTGTCGATCACTCTGTCGCTCTCTCCCTTTCCCTCCATTTCTCTCTATCACTCTCTCTCGCACTCTCACTATTTCTTTGTCTCTCTCTCCATCTCATTCTCATCCTCTTTGTCACCCTCTTTCTCTCTCTTTCTGTCTGTCTCTTTCTGTCTGTCTCTGTCTTGTCATGCTCTCCTTCTCTGTCTTTCACTCTGTTTCTCTGTCTCATTCTTTTTCACCCACTCTCACACTTTCTCTCTCTCTTTATCTCTCTTTGTCTCTCCCTCTCTCACTGGCTATCTGCAATACTTAGTTTCTTTGTGCCTTTTGTTAGGATCAGAGAACCCAAAGTAACATAGAACATAGAACACTACAGCACAAACAGGCCCTTCGGCCCACAAGTTGCATCGATCATATCCCTACCTACCAGGTCTATCTATAACCCTCAATCCCATTAAACCCCATGTACTCATCCAGAAGTCTTTTAAAAGACCCCAGCGAGTTCACCTCCACCACCACCGATGGCAGCCTATTCCACTCACTCACCACCCTCTGAGTGAAAAACTTACCCCTGACATCTCCTCTGTACCTGCTCCCCAGCACCTTAAACCTGTGTCCTCTCATAGTGACCATTTCAGCCCTGGGAAATAGCCTCTGAGAATCCACTCTATCTATTCCTCTCAACATTTTATAAACCTCTATCAGGTCGCCTCTCAATCTTCATCTCTCCAGGGAGAAGAGTCCCAGCTCCCTCAACCTATCTTCATAAGGCATGCCTCCCAGTCCAGGCAACATCCTTGTAAATCTCCTCTGCACCCTTTCAATAGCTTCTACATCTTTCCTGTAGTGAAGCGACCAGAACTGCGCACAGTACTCCAAATGGGGTCTGACAAGGATCTTACAAAGTTGCAGCATTACCTCCCGACTCCTAAACTCAATCCCTCGATTAATGAAGGCCAGTACACCATACGCCTTCTTGACCACCTCCTCCACCTGCGAGGCTGATTTAAGAGTCCTATGGACCCGGACCCCAAGGTCCCTCTGCTCTTCAACCCAGCTAAGACTCCTACCCTTGATATTGTACTCCTTCATCCTATTGGTCCTGCCAAAATGGACGACTACACATTTATCCGCGTTGAAGTCCATCTGCCACTTCTCCGCCCATTCCTGCATCCTATCTATGTCTCGCTGCAACTTCTGACATCCCTCCAGACCATCCACAACACCACCAACCTCCGTACCGTCGGCAAACTTACTTACCCATCCCTCCACTTCCTCATCCAGGTCATTTATGAAAATGACAAACAGCAAGGGTCCCAGAACAGATCCCTGGGGCACCCCACTGGTGACTGACCTCCATTCCGAAAAAGACCCATCCACAACCACTCTCTGCCTTCTGCAGACAAGCCAGTTCTGGATCCACAAGGCCAAAGCCCCTTGGATCCCATGCCCTCTCACCTTCTCAAGAAGTCTTGCATGGGGGACCTTATCAAACGCCTTGCTGAAGTCCATGTGAACACATCCACCGCTCTTCCTTCGTCAATGTGCTCAGTCACATTTTCAAAGGACTCAACTAGGCTCGTAAGGCACGACATGCCCTTGACAAAGCCGTGCTGACTATTTCTGATCATACTAAACTTCTCTAAATGTTTATAAATCCTGTAAAATGAGAAACAGGAAGAGGCCATTCTGCCCTTCCACTCTGCTCCACTATTCATCTTGATCATGGCTGTTCATCAAATTCAATATCCTGGTCTCCCCTTCCTCCCCATATCCCTTGATCCCTTTATCCCCAACAGCTATATCTAGTTTCTTCTTGAAATTGCTCAATGTTTTGGCCTCAACTACTTCCCGTGGGAGTGATTTCCACACATTCACCAACCTCTGGATGAAGAAATTTCCCCTCACCTCAGTTCTAAAAGGTTTACCCCTTATACTCAAATTCTGACCCCTAGTTTTAGAATCCTCCCACCACTGGGAATATTCTTTCTGAATCCACCCTGTCTAACCTTATTAGAATTTGTAATTTTCTAACAGATCCCCTCTCATTCTTCTGAACTCCAGTGAATATAAGAACATAAGAACATAAGAAATAGGAGCAGGAGTAGGCCATCTGGCCCTTCGAGCCTGCCCCGCCATTCAATAAAATCATGGCTGATCTGTCGTGGCTCAGTTCCACCTTCCCGCCCTCTCCCCATAACCCTTAATCCCCTCTCTTAACAAAAACCCATCAACCCGTTTCTTAAAAATATTTAGCGAGGCAGCCTCCACCACTTCAACGGGCAGAGAATTCCAGAGATTCACCACCCTTTGAGTGAAGAAGTTCCTCCTCAACTCTGTTCTAAACCGCCCCCCCCTTTATCTTGAGGCTGTGCCCCCTAGTCCTACTGTCTTTTTTGAGCGGGAAGAGTCTCTCCACCTCTATCCTATCCGTCCCATTCATCATCTTATCCTAACCGACTCTATCTCCTCATATGACAGACCTGCCATCCCAGGAATCAGCCTGGTAAACCTTCACTGCGCTCCCTCTATAGCAAAGATATCCTTCCTCAGATAAGGAGACCAAAACTGCTCACAATACTCCAGGTGTGGCCTCACCAATGCCCTGTACAATTGCAGCAAAACATCCCTATCTTTATACTCAAATCCTCTCACTATGAAGCCAACATACCATTTGCCTTCTTTACTGCCTGCTGTACCTGTGTGCTTACTCTCAGTGAGTGATGCACAAAGACACCGAGGTCTCGCTGAGTATCCACCTCTCTCAATTTACACCCATTCAAATGTGTTATAAAAGCTGACTAGACTACAACAGTTTTTCTATTTTTGGCATGAGTGTGAGGGTAAGGTGTTTCACTCCAGGTATGATTCTATTAACATACCGGGAAGCTTTTAACAAAACAAACTTTATTTAACAATACAGTTTAAATATAATGAATGAATCAGCTTAATTTTTAAGAATTGAAATACTTAAACATGACAAGATACAATTCTTAATTGCTAACCTATCTCTATTAGTTCTAATTCATGCAATATTCCTCTTATAGACTTAAATTCCTCTTCAAAGTCCATAAGGAACAGCCAGGTTTATCTTCTTGTACTTGGGCTGTCAGTCCTGAAGTCTGTAGGACAGCTCTGGAGAAAGAGACAGAGAGAGAGAGACCTATTTCTCCTAGAACATCCAAATAGCAGCCTCCAGAGAGAGTGAGAGACTTGCTTCTTTCAGAACCTGGCAGCAACTGCTTGCTTTTCCTATAAACTTAGCTTCTCCCCTTAAGCACACGACTCTCTCAATTAATCTAATCAAACCCTACTCTAAAACCCCAGGGGAGAAGCCAAATAAATGAAAAAAACATTAACTCAGATTAAAACAAACACATCCCGAGCTAAAATCAGTCAATGGCCTTGTGTTCTCAGCATGTGAGCTGCCTGGTTTAGCACTATGTAAAATAGAGCAGAATATTAAACAAATCCGTCATAAGAAAAATGATATGAATACATTTCTTAAAGGCACGGTATCATCACATAATCATATGCATTATTTTCTGTTTGATTTTTCCCTGTGTTCCTCTAGACACAGTAAGAAGTCTAACAACACCAGGTTTAAATCCAACCAATTTATTTGATATCAAGGAAATCGGTTGGACTTTAACCTGGTGTTGTGAGACTTCTCACTGTGTTTACACCAGTCCAACACCAGCATCTCCACATCATTCCTCTAGACAACCAGGGGTTTAGATTTGGCAATACTGCACTTATTTTTGGAGGGGACATGTCTACTTTTTACATGTATGATCTTGCCTTTAGTGTTTCCCACTGGTTTCCCACTGGTTTTTCCTCTTGTAGTGTTGTACAGTTCACCTCAGCCAAGACCTTTCTCATTCCTGCAAAATTTGCCTTTCCCCAGTTCAAAACTTTCCTTCCTGCTTTACCTCTGTCCTTTTCCGTGATAACGCTAAATCTAACTGAACTGTAATCGCTATCCCCAATATGGTTGCCAACTGTCACTTCACCCACTTGCCCTTCCTCATTCCCTGAGAATTGCATCTTCCCTCATTGGGTCTGTCACTAAAGATTTTCCTGGATACACTGTGTGAATTATTTTCCCTCAGTGCCCCTTACATTGGTGGAATCCCAGTTGATGTCAGGATAGCTAAAATCTCCTACTGTTATTGCCCTCTTGTTCTCACAGCAGAAATTTCCCATATTATGGTTCTTTCTTTCACTATTTGGGAGTCTGTAGTAAACTCCCAGTAATTACTCTCATTCTCCTAATGGCCCAGGCTGACGAGGGTGAAAGGGGCAACCTTTTGACCTGCACCAATCCTTGTGCGTGTAAATTATCACTGACTTTTGTGAGCCCTTGTCCATGCCGCTGATAGGCGTGACTGAGGTCTAATGTAATATTTTAAAGCTGCAGCTAGCTTTGATCTTCGAATCTGGATATGGGATAGCTGTGCCCCTCTCTGTAATCCCCACAAATGCTTACTGTCCAATTGTTTTTAACAGGGGTGCAGCCCATTTGGAGAATTGTACCATCTTCATAATGCCCAAAGCAGCCAAGTACGTCTGTGAAGATCCCGGAATATTTACACAATAATTCCTTAAAGCCTCAGGTTTAAAATTTCCAGCCAGATTAACTGTACCTGTTTTAACCAATCAGATCCCATCACACAAGGTTTGTGACCTTTGGTTACCAATTTGGTAGCTTTGCTGTCTGGCTCTGAAACGTCACGGTTACTGTTGCTGCTCCTGAGGTCTGCAGTGTCTCTCCAGTACACGTGGACAAAATGCTGCCTGTCTCACTCAGCCTTAACGATTGGAGTCCTGTTTAAAGATAACATGTCTGTTCCCCTGGGACTGTGGTCGCTGACCCTCTAGCGACCTCCCATCCGGAGTGTTTTACCAGTAATGTTACCTCTGCTGGGGGCACTTGGCTTAGAATAAAGAAAGAACAAAGAAAATTACAGCAGAGGAACAAGGCCCTTCGGCCCCTCCAAGCCTGCACCAACCCCGCTGCCCTAAAAGCTTAGCTGGACCTGGTTTCGGGTGAATGACTCAGATCCCCTGTTGGGCTCCTTGTCCAAATTGATTAAGGGAATTACATTAATAGTGTTTATTTTTGTACTGACTGGACTGATTGCTTTGCCTTGCTCTGTGCCTTTACGTGATCTTTCTTGTTATAGTCGGAACACACACAGTTGTTGCAATGATAAACTTCTCGGGCGTGTTCTCCCCCCCAAGTCAAAAACACACTTCAGCCCTTGATGTTGCACCTCCTCTGACAGCACTATCGCACCTGAACCTGGGTTATTTTGCGTACAGCTGTTTGCTGTCATAAGTGTTTGACCTTGTTTGGTAAACCTTGCAGATCTGTCACACCGCGCTCTGTGCAGCTCAGTCACCTGGGCCAGCTCCATTTCCCCAGGGCCACTTTGGTCTCTGCCAGGAACATTTTTTTGTATTATTAAGCTGTTTATATCACAGACTGTCCCTACATATTTCCCTTGACGCTGGGCTGAATTTGTAGTGTTCTGCAAGTTTCCTAAATCTTGCCACAAAACCTGAGCCTGTCTCCCTGACTCACACACTGCTGTGTGAAATTTGTATCTGAACATAGTACTCGAGGGGCAAAGTTCAAATGATCGCAGCAATAGGCAAGGTTAGTGGTCTCACTAAGCTGTAAGTGTGTGCAAGTCACAGATTGTTAGCAAAACTTCTTCACTCAAAGGGTGGTGAATCTCTGGAATTCTCTGCCCGTTGAAGTGGTGGAGGCTGCCTCGCTAAATATTTTTAAGACGCGGGTTGATGGGTTTTTGATAAGAGAGGGGATTAAGGGTTATGGGGAGAGGGCGGGAAGGTGGAACTGAGCCACTTCAGATCAGCCATGATCTTATTGAATGGCGGGGCAGGCTCGAAGGGCCAGATGGCCTACTCCTGCTCCTATTTCTTATGTTCTTATGTTCTAAAATAATCTTCCTCTTGCCTCCCACTGTTATTTCATTTACAAGATCACAGTCTTTCTATGTGTTGTCCCCAGTCATTGATCTCTGGGTCAAATGGTTCGATCTTTCCTGTGCTAAATGAGTGAACCTTATTTCTTCCTGCACTCAAGTCTCCTCCCCCTCCGGCTGGACACTGTGAGTCCCAATGACTTTGATGTTTAGCCTTGTTGCCAGTGTAATCGATTGAAGGCTGCTGGACTCAGCTTTGACTATCAGGACTTCATTGTCAACAGAGTAAATTTTTATATATACAACATGTTCAGGCTAGATTAAAATGCGACCATTCTTCTTCACTTCCTGGTTCTAGCTGCCGTCCCTCCTTGACCTGTGGTCCACTCCTTCCTGTCCATTAGCTCAGCTTCCTGCTGGGAAGATCCTCACTGATCACCCCTCCTTAAAGGGCCATGCTACTATACTGCTCTTTAGACAGTTCAGAGAGACAATGGCCTAGTGGTATTATTGTTAAACAATTAATCCAGAAAGTCAACAAATGTTCTGGGGACCCGGGTTCAAATCTCACTACGGAAGACTGTGGAATTTGAATTCAATAAAAAATATCTGGGATTAAGAATCTACTGATGACCGTGAAACCATTGTTGATTGTTGGAAAAACCCATCTGCTTCACGAATGTTCTTTAGGGAAGGAAATCTGCTGTCCTTACTGGGTCTGGCCTACCTGTGACTCCAGAGCTCGAGTAATGTGTTTGACTCTGAACTACCCTCTGAAATGGCCCAACATGCCACTCAGTTCAAGGGCTTTTAGGGGCGGGCAATAAATGCTGGCCAACAACACCCATGTTCCATGAATGAATGAAATAAATGATCCTTTAACTCCTCCTTAGTGGACTGAACACAACATATGCAGCACTTTGGGTATTACTGCCAAGCAATAAAAATAGGGGAGGAGGTGAAGCATAAGGCAATTCTCCTGAGTGTGTGTGGCATCCAAATTTATAATCTGATTCACAGTCTCACAGCTCCAAACATGCCTGGCTCCAAATCATTCACTGAGCTGTTGGAATTGGTAAAGTCACATTTCCAGTCTAATCCACCAATTATACTCCAGAGATTCAAGTTTAATTTGAGGGGGAGAGCAAAATGATTGTGACTTATATCACTGAACTGAAATATATATCAGAGTATTGCCATTTTGGAGCGACCTTGAATGATATGCTATGGGACAGATTGGTCTGTGGAGTGAATAATGAGGTGATTTAATGGAGATTACTTGCAGATGTTAATGTAAATTTTAAGCAAGCAATGGAAATAGTGTTGAAAAAGGTGCACGAGTTACAACCATTCACCAGTTGGAGTGTGCAGTCAGCAATGGCACCAAAACCAAAGGGGGAGCCTCGGGGAGGGAAATGAGTTCAGTTACAAATTAGACACGGAGTTTGAGAAGAGGAAAAGTTAGAATGTTCCCGATGTGAAGATAATCACTCCCTGAATCCTGCAGCTACAGGGAGGCTGAGTGGTTTCTTTAGTCATAGGCAAGGCCACTTAAGGAATAGGTGCAGAGACAAGTCAGGTTTACGGAGCTGCCGATTAAATAACGTGTGACCAGCATACAGCGCGGGAGAGTCCGGCACCAAAGGTTTAAATATTCACTCACTGTTTAATTTCAAAGTGGGCAAGGTGGCTTCTATCACTGAAACCCCATGGGGAGGCTTTTAAGATGGAGATTGATACAAGGGCAACAGCGACTGTGATAGGTGAGCATAGATATCGATATTTGAGAGAAAGAATTCAAGCATTGAATTTGAAGAGTACTGCGGCCAAAGTAACATCTTATCTTGGAGACGTGATAAAACAGTGGGCACTGCAGGAGTTCCTGTAAGCTACAGGACAACAGGTTGCACAACCCCCAGTCAGCATAGGGACAGGCAAAGGACCAAATCTTTGCGGCCGCAATTGGCTGAAGGAATTCAAGTTAAATTGGACTGAGGTTTTCAAAGTGTGGGAAGGGGAACTGCTCGAACTGATACCAGCCTCTTCAAGGATGAATGAGGTGCGGATCTAGAGATGATCGCTCAATTCTTCAGGGTGAGGTTAGGAACAGATGCTTTATGAAAGTAGATGCTGAATTAAAGCGATTGGGCATTATCTGAGAATGGGCAGGGTGTGGAGTCTGCACGTTCTCCCCATGTCTGCACCAGTTTCCTCCGGGTGCTCCGGTTTCCTCCCACAGTCTGAAAGACATGCTGGTTGGGCGGGTTGGTCATGCTAAATTGCCCCTTAGCACCCCAAGATGTCTTGGTTAGATAGATTAGCCATGGTTAATGTGCAGGGTTGTGGGGTTAGAGTGGCTGAGGGGACCTTGGTAAGACACTCTGTCAGGTAGTCAGTGCAGAACAGATGGAGTGAATGCTCTTCTCCTGCACTGTCAGGATTCTGTGGTTCACCCAGAGTTCCCGTATTGAAACTGGACAGGACTGTTGGTGTTTCCAAGTTAACAGTTAATTGGGCTGCCAAGTTGGACCAATATCCAATGCTGAAGATTGAAGAGTGATATGTAAAGCTGGCTGGAGATCTATCTGATACAAAGCTGGAGATGAGCCGTGTGCATCAGTAACTCGAATCAGACAATGCTTCCTGACGTTAGGTCACCATAAACACAAAGGGTTGTTCCAGGTACACACTGCTGCCTTCTGGCATGTCTGCAGCATGTGCAATTTCCCAGAGGACAACGGAGAGTTTGCTGCTGGGGCTGACATGAGGTTTGGTTACAGCTGGATGAAGTTCTCATAACTGGGGTGACAGAAACCGAGCGACTGGTACAGTTCACAATCTTGACTAGGCTCTCAATGTTGACATCAATGCCAGGCCATCAGGCGTAACTCCTGGCAAGTATCTTCATCTTAGATATATCTGGATGGGCACTGTGTAATTCTGCTAGGACCAACTCACCTCCTGGTACAGGGATGACTTCTCTTGCTCCCAAAGTGTGATACCAGGTTGGCAAGTCAGCTAACCTTTTCATATAAAATATCTCTTCAGAAGCTGCCTCATTAGCCAAACTCATCAGTGTCCTCTACCTCACTTTGGGCAGTGGTGGATCCTAACTGGTCCAGCACTTGATCTGGTTTACCAAGACTGGCAATGTGTCTCTGAGATTCACCGCAAGTGCAACAGTCTCTTGTAAAGGCAGAAGACTAAGCACATCCTCATTGGTGATGTGCATTCCAGACCAGTGCTTGAATGTATATTCACCAGTGGACAGAATTAATATCCAATGCTGAATTCTTACTGATATGATTGGTGGAATAGCCTTGACTTCTTTAAAAGTCCCAAGAGTGGTTATTATGGTGGTAATGTGCTTCCCGTAATATACTGATGGAACTTGTTTACCCGATATACTATTAGGATTCTCAAAACATACCCTATAGACCTTTCAGGTCCATCATCCATCTTATCAGACAATACGATATGGAGAGCTATCACAGGTTAACACCAATCCTTTAAATGGGTCAAGATGTACCAACAAACTCACAAATGTAACAATTATTTTATTTGGTTGAAAGTTTCTCTCTGGGGAGTTTCTGAAACCATCATTGGTGTCTCTTTGGCAGAATATCAAAGGAGGCAATAACATCAACAAGTTTGGTGAAAAACACCCATAGAAATTTCCCAGTCTGAAAACTGATTTGAGCTCTGCTGAGTTTCTGGGGACCGACTGCCTCCTTTATGGTTCTGCCCTTGTTTTCCATGGGGTGTAATCCTTGTGCATCTACACAGTGTCCCAGGTAGAGGTTACCCTCACTGACTTGAAAAATACATTTCTCCTTCTGCAGACAAACTCTAGCCTCGCGCTATCTCCTCAGCGCTCCCTCTAAATTAGCTAGATAGAAATATAGAAACTAGAAGCAGGAGGAGGACATTCACCCTTTCAAACCTGGTCTGCCATTCATTTTGATCATGGCTGACCCTCTGAGCCCACCATCCTTTGGCTCCAGTATCTATTGAGGCAAAAACAAAACAATAGCATTTTCCATCAGCAACTACTTCCATCTGAACTCACTGAAGGTTTCAGTTGAAAAAGCTTTCAGTATATTTCATTCACTGACTCCCTCCGCCAGTGTCTCATTCACAAACAAATGCCAGAAACTACACTTTGTTTTAGTCACTTCATTTCAGTTTGTTTTCAGTATTTAAATGTAAAGTTGGCAATATCTGCAACTGTGGATGGGTGACAGATGCAAATGGTACCAGAGAACTTTCATTTTCAAGGGTGAAAAGCTGCAGCAGGCGACGGTGCAGAGGGACCTCGGGGTCCTTGTGCATGAGTCACAAAAACCCAGCTTGCAGGTGCAGCAGGTGGTCAGGAAGGCGAATGGGATGCTGGCCTTCATAGCGAGGGGGATTGAATATAAAAGTAGGGAGGTCTTGCTGCAGCTGTATAGGGCATTGGTGAGGCCGCAGCTGGAGTACTGTGTGCAGTTTTGGACGCCGCACTTGCGAAAGGATATTTTGGCCTTGGAAGGAGTGCAGAGGAGGTTCACTAGGCTGATACCGGAGATGAGGGGGTTAACTTATGAAGAGAGATTGAATAGACTGGGTCTGTACTCGTTAGAGTTTAGAAGACTGAGGGGGGATCTTATGGAGACTTACAAGATAATGAAGGGGCTAGATAGGGTAGAGGTAGAGAGATTCTTCCCACTCAGGAAGGACAGCAGAACAAGAGGGTGCAGCCTCAAAATAAGGGGAGTTGAGGAGGAACTTCTTCACTCAAAGGGTGGTGAATCTCTGGAATTCTCTGCCCGTTGAATTGTGGAGGCTGCCTCACTGAATATATTTAGATCACAGGTAGACAGATTTTTGACAGACAAGGGGATTAAGGGTTATGGGGAGAAAGCGGGAAAGTGGAACTGATCCACTTCAGATCAGCCATGATCTTATTGAATGGCGGGGCAGGCTCGAAGGGCTAGATGGCCTACTCCTGCTCCTATTTCTTATGTTCTTATATTTTTCTTTATTCATAGAATGTGGGAGTCAATGGCAGGACCAGCAATTATTACTGATTCCCAAGTGCTTTAGAGAAAGTGGCAGGGACTGGATTCTTGAACCTTTACGTATTTGTAGAAGCTCTTTGGATTCTCCTTTGCTTTATCTGCCAAAGCAATCTCATGTCCCATTTTTGCCCTCCTGATTTCTCTCTTAACTCTACTCCTACACCCCCTATACTCTTCAAGGGATCCACTTGATCCCAGCTGCCTATGCATGCCATGTGCCTCCTTCTTCCTCTTGACCAGGGCCTCAAAATCTCAAGTCATCCAGAGTTCTGTCAGCCTTGCCCTTCACTCTCAGAGGAATATGCTTATCCTGAACCCTGGTTAACAGTCTTTACTAACCCACTTACCAGACACGGTAGCACAGTGGTTAGCACTGCTGCTTTACAGCTCCGGGCTCCTGGGTTCAATTCCCGGGTTGGGTCACTGTCTGTGTGGAGTTTGCATGTTCTCCTTGTGTCTGTGTGGGTTTCCTCCGTAAAAAGTCTGACAACACCAGGTTTTAGTCCAACCTATTTATTTGATAATATACTCACAAGCTTTCGGGGTTAGCCCCTTCGTCAGGTGAATGGAGAGTTCTGGCCTCAGACAGAGCATATAAAGCACAGACAGTTTAGAGATTACTGATTAGAATGCGAATCCTTACACCTAACCTGCTGTTCAAGTCCTGAAGTGGCTGATAATGTGAGTGGAAGGAGCACTGATCACAGTTTAAAGAGATGTGTATTGTCTCCAGACAGTACAGTAAGTGAGGTTTTGCAAACCCAGGCAAGTCACGGGGGTTACAGATAGTGCGACATGAACCCAAGATCCCTGTTGAGACCATCCTCATGTGTGCGGAACTTGGCTATCAGTCTCTGTTCAGCGACTCTGCGCTGTCGTGTGTCGTGAAGGCCGCCTTGGAGAATGCTTACCCGAAGGTCAGAGGCTGAATTATAAGCCAGTTAATTTAACGTCTGTGGTAGGTAAAATGTTAGAATCTGTCATTAAGGAGGAAATTGCGAGGCATCTTGAAGGGAATTGCTTGATAGAGCAGACGCAGCATGGTTTCATTAAAGGGAAGTCGTGTCTGACAAATTTACTGGAGTTCTATGAGGATGTGTCTAGGGCGGTGGATAGAGGAGAGCCGGTGGATGTGGTCTTTCTAGATTTTCAGAAGGCGTTTGACAAAGTACCTCACAAGAGGTTATTGCAGAAGGTAGAGGGACATGGAGTTGGGGGTAGGGTGTTAGCGTGGATAGAGGATTGGTTGTCAAATAGGAGGCAGAGAGTGGGGGTCAACGGGTGCTATTCGGATTGGCGGATGGTGACTAGTGGAGTGCCCCAGGGGTCGGTGCTGGGGCCTCAGCTTTTTACCATTTATATAGATGATCTGGAAGAGGGAACCGAGTGTAGGGTGTCGAAATTTGCTGATGACACCAAGATTGGGGAACGGCAAATTGTGCGGAGGGTGTGGAGAGTCTGCAGAAGGATCTAGATAGGCTGGGCGAATGGGCCAGGAAATGGCAAATGGAATTTAATGTTGGCAAGTGTGAGGTGGTCCACTTTGGTAGGAAGAATGGTAGGAAAGACTATTACTTACGGGGCGAAAAACTGCAGCAGGCGACGGTGCAGAGGGACCTCGGGGTCCTTGTGCATGAGTCGCAAAAACCCAGCTTGCAGGTGCAGCAGGTGGTCAGGAAGGCGAATGGGATGCTGGCCTTCATAGTGAAGGGGATTGAATATAAAAGTAGGGAGGTCTTGCTGCAGCTGTATAGGGCATTGGTGAGGCCGCAGCTGGAGTACTGTGTGCAGTTTTGCGCAAAGATATTTTGGCCTTGGAGGGAGTGCAGAGGAGGTTTACTAGGCTGATACCGGAGTTAAGGGGGTTGAGCTATGAGGAGAGGCTGAATAAACTGGGCTTGTACTCGTTAGAGTATAGAAGAATGAGGGGAGATCTCATTGAGACGTATAAGATGATGAATGGGATGGATAGGATAGAGGTGGAGAGACTCTTCCCGCTCAAAAAAGACAGTAGGACTAGGGGGCACAGCCTCAAGATAAAGGGGGGGCGGTTTAGAACGGAGTTGAGGAGGAACTTCTTCACTCAAAGGGTGGTGAATCTCTGGAATTCTCTGCCCGTTGAAGTGGTGGAGGCTGCCTCGCTAAATATTTTTAAGACGCGGGTTGATGGGTTTTTGATAAGAGAGGGGATTAAGGGTTATGGGGAGAGGGCGGGAAGGTGGAACTGAGCCACGACAGATCAGCCATGATCTTATTGAATGGCGGGGCAGGCTCGAAGGGCCAGATGGTCTACTCCTGCTCCTATTTCTTATGTTCTTATGAATGCCCGTGAGCCCCGAAAGCTTGTGAGTATATTATCAAATAAATAGGTTGGACTAAAACCTGGTGTTGTCAGACTTTTTACTGTGTTTACGCCAGTCCAACGCCGGCATACCCACATCATGGGTTTCCTCCCACAGTCCAAAGATGTGCAGGTTAGGTTGATTGGCTGTGCTAAAAAATTGCCCCTTAGTGTCCAGGGTTGCGTAGGTTAGAGGGATTAGTGGGTATAATATATGGAGATAGGGCCTGGGTGGGATTGTGTTTGGTGCAGACTCGAAGGGCCTCTTTCTGCACTGTAGGGTTCTTTGTCTTCCCACAGACTCCCTCAATAACTTTTGAACATTCCTGTGCTGACACTAGTGTCTCTTGTGTTTTGCAGACGGAACTTCCTACAAACACAATCTCCAGCTTCTGTTCATCCTAGTTCTGCTGATACCGATTGTGGCTGCCATGTGTCTCATCAGCTGGGTCAAGAAGTGAGTAATGCAACCCTGGCCTCAGATTGGGGACTGACTGGTTGTTAGGATGGGCAGAATGGTTGCTAGGATAGGCAGATTGGTTTCTGTGTGACCTATGCATTTTAAAATCTTTTATTCCTTGCATTCCACATTCCAGAAAAAGAAAAATAAGGAAACCTTGGGGGAACCGGATAAAACTGGGAGAGAACATTCCAGCGACACAGGACAGAGTGTCACTGGTGAAGGTTCTCCCAACACCTCAACATTTATCTGCTGCACATTGTCACACCAATGAACTACGCTCATCACTCGCAGCAGTAGGAACACACAGTGCACAGGTACAAGAGTCTATCAGTGTGTACACAACTGGGGTATAACAGTATGTACACAACCAGGGTTTATCAGGGTGTACACAACCCCGGTATAACAGTGTGTACACAACCAGGGTTTATCAGGGTGTACACAACCCCGGTATAACAGTGTGTACACAACCAGGGTTTATCAGGGTGTACACAACCCTGGTATAACAGTGTGTACACAACCAGGGTTTATCAGGGTGTACACAACCCTGGTATAACAGTGTGTACACCACTGGGGTATGATGTAGCCTGCCAAATATAGAGTTATACAGAGTTAGATGGGAATGGAAGCTATGGGAAGGATTCAAAGAAGCTGCAAAGGGATATTGACAAGCTTAGTGTGGGAAAAAAGTTGAGAAATGGGTTTGGGGAACAGTAGGAAAAATAAGAAAGCAGGTTTTTTTGAATGCTGGGAGACTGGAAAATGTTAGCAGTCAATGGATCTGAGTATTCCTGTGTATAAATTATAGAAAGTTCACATGCAGGTACCGCAAGCAGTTAGGGAAGCAATTGGTATCTTTCTGTTCATTACAAGGAGATAGAAGGATAGGAATAAAGAAGCTGTAACCACCACTACTTAGTGCGCTGGATCTCCTTATCTAAGGAAGAATTGACTTGTCTTAGAGGCAAAGTGTTAATGTTTCACTCAACTGATGTCTGGGAGAGCGTGATGTCCCACAAGGAGAAATTATGTAGAATAGGCGGAGATTAACTGAGGTCCCATTCAAGCAGCTCAAATTATTCAGAGGTTCATCAGGGACAATACTGAGACATTGGGCAGGATTTTACAGCCTGGCTCAAGCAAGACCGGAAATTCCTGCCCGAGGTCAACAGCCATTTCCATTCTCCACCCCTTGCCCACTCTGATTTTGAGGCGGACGGGGTGGTAGAATTCCAACGATTGTTTCCCTGGCTGGGGAACCTAGATGTGGAGATGCTGGCATTGGACTGGGGTAAACACAGCGAGAAGTCTCACAACACCAGGTTAAAGTCCAACAGGTTTATTTGACAGTAAACGCCACTAACTTTCAGGATGCTGTTCCTTCGTCAGGTGAGTGGGGAGTTCTGATCACAAATAGGGCATATAAAGGTGCACACTCAGTTTACAGAATACTGATTAGAAGGTGAGTCTTTACACCTAATCAAGTCTTA
Organism: Prionace glauca; assembly: GCA_037974335.1. Taxonomy (NCBI): domain Eukaryota; kingdom Metazoa; phylum Chordata; class Chondrichthyes; order Carcharhiniformes; family Carcharhinidae; genus Prionace; species Prionace glauca. Next base: position 2,319,078 of record CM075742.1, on the reverse strand, counting down.
AAAGGTGCAGACAATGTGAGTGGAGATAGCGTTAAGCATAGGTTAAAGAGATGTGTATTGTCTCCAGACAGGACAGTGAGATTTTGCAAGTCATGGGAGTTACAAATAGTGTGACGTGAATCCAAGATCCCGGTTGAGGCCATTCTCATGTGTGCGGAACTTGGCTATCAGTTTCTGCTCAGTGACTCTGTGCTGTCGTGTGTCGTGAAGGCCACCTTGGAGAATGCTTACCCAAAAATCAGAGGCCGAATGCTTGTGACCACTGAAGTGTTCGCTAACAGGAAGAGAACAGTCTTGCCTGATTATCGAGCGATGTTCATTCATCCGTTATCGTAGCGTCTGCGTGGTCTCCCCAATGTACCGTGCCTTAGGACATCCTTTCCTGCAGCTTATCAGGTAGACAATGTTGGCCGAGTTGTGAGAGTATTCACCGTGTACCTGGTGGATGGGGTCTCCACGACTTGCCTGAACTTGCAACATCTCACTAACTGTCCTGTCGGGGGACAATACACATCCCTTTAACCTGTGCTTAATGCTCTCTCCACTCACATTGTCTGCACCTTTAAGACTTGATTAGCTGTAAAGACTCACTTTCTAATCAGCATTCTGTAAACTGAGTGTGTGTCTTTATGTGCCCTATTTGTGATCAGAACTCTCCACTCACCTGATGAAGGAGCAGAGCCTCAAAAGCTAGTGGCTTTTGCTACCAAATAAACCTGTTGGACTTTAACTTGGCGTTGTGAGACATCTCACTGGGGAATCTAGAACATGGGGTTCCAGTCACAGGATAAGGGGCCAGTCACCAAGAAGAGATGTTTTTACTCAAAGGATTAGGGATCTTTGGAATTCTTGGCAGCAGAGAGAGCTGTGGATGTTGAGTTGTGGAATCTATTGCAGATTGAGATGGATTGGTTTTTGGGGTGTGGTAGATCACTCTTATTCCTATTGGTTCTAAGAGAGGCAATAACAGCCAGTTTCTATTTATTGCATTCACACCTAACCTTGCTCCCGGGTCCTTTGCTCTTTCTGTGCAGCCCGTCAAGTTCACAGTCGAAGACCTGACCCTGCTTGAGGTTTTGAAGGTCGGGAAACAGGGAAAGTTCTACCGAGCAAAGGTCACCCGTGGAAACTGCAAAGGACATCGTCTGGTGACATGCAAACTGACCATGAAGAGTGAGGAATGGGCAAATGGGGCTTTGAACTTTGACCCTCACTGGGTGTCACTGTGTTATGGGTCTTACAGGATGAAAAGCACGAAAGATCTCGATTCCTCTTCCACCTTTCACACCATTGGGATGTCCCAGCCAATCATGTATTCCGGAGGGTGTCACGATTGCAACAGCCATTGACTGCACAGCAAGATCCCATAAACAAACCTGACTGGAATATTTGCTTCAGGAATGTTGGCTAAAGCACAGATATTAACATTCCAAAACTCATCAAATCATCGCATTATATCCAGCTGGGACTTCACTAGGAAGGCAGCATCACAGACAGTGCAGCACTCCCTCAGTACTGACCCTCTGACAGTGCGGCACTCCCTCAGTACTGACCCTCTGACAGTGCGGCACTCCCTCAGCACTGACCCTCTGACAGTGCGGCACTCCCTCAGCACTGACCCTCTGACAGTGCGGCACTCCCTCAGCACTGACCCTCTGACAGTGCGGCACTCCCTCAGCTCTGACCCTCTGACAGTGCGGCACTCCCTCAAGCACTGACCCTCTGACAGTGCGGCACTCCCTCAGCACTGAACTTCTGACAGTGCGGCACTCCCTCAGCTCTGACCCTCTGACAGTGCGGCACTCCCTCAGCACTGACCCTCTGACAGTGCGGCACTCCCTCAGCACTGACCCTCTGACAGTGCGGCACTCCCTCAGCTCTGACCCTCTGACAGTGCGGCACTCCCTCAGCACTGACCCTCTGACAGTGCGGCACTCCCTCAGCACTGACCCTCTGACAGTGCGGCACTCCCTCAGCACTGACCCTCTGACAGTGCGGCACTCCCTCAGCACTGACCCTCTGACAGTGCGGCACTCCCTCAGCACTGACCCTCTGACAGTGCAGCACTCCCTCAGCACTGACCCTCTGACAGTGCGGCACTCCCCCAGCACTGACCCTCTGACAGTGCGGCACTCCCTCAGCACTGACCCTCTGACAGTGCGGCACTCCCTCAGCACTGACCCTCTGACAGTGCGGCGCTCCCTCAGCACTGACCCTCTGACAGTGCGGCACTCCCTCAGCACTGACCCTCTGACAGTGCGGCACTCCCTCAGCACTGACCCTCTGACAGTGCGGCACTCCCTCAGCACTTACCCTCTAACAGTGCGGCACTCCCTCAGCACTGACCCTCTGACAGTGCGGCACTCCCTCAGCACTGACCCTCTGACAGTGCGGCACTCCCTCAGCACTGACCCTCTGACAGTGCGGCACTCCCTCAGCACTGACCCTCTGACAGTGCGGCACTCCCTCAGCACTGACCCTCTAACAGTGCGGCACTCCCTCAGTACTGACCCTCTGACAGTGCAGCACTCCCTCAGCACTGACCCTCTGACAGTGCGGCACTCCCTCAGCACTGACCCTCTGACAGTGCGGCACTCCCTCAGTACTGACCCTCTGACAGTGCGGCACTCCCTCGGCACTGACCCTCTGAAAGTGCGGCACTCCCTTAGCACTGACCCTCTGACAGTGCGGCACTCCCTCAGCACTGACCCTCTGACAGTGCGGCACTCCCTTAGCACTGACCCTCTGACAGTGCGGCACTCCCTCAGCACTGATGTCTATCCGTCTGCCTGGATTATATCTTTAAGTTGCCAAAGGAGGTGGTTGGACTCACCGAGTGGTGGCTGGTCCCCTTTGACTGGGTAAACTCTGATGTTACTCTGATTGTCTGTCTTTGTGAGTGTGCTCTAACCCCAGGGCCTATTTGTGAAATTGGTTTCTTCAATCCCATTCTCCCCATTGGTTCTGAATCTCACTGGGCTACTGGTCCCATGGAACCATGGCACCCAGCCTTCATTGTATATTAACTGCTGGAACCAATTGGATATTGAGCCACGAGGAACCTCTCGCATCATCAGAGAGGATCCCACACAGGAAGCAGTCTGTTTCTCGGCTGCTGATCTCAGACACTGAGGGAAAACCCCAATCATTGAGGATATTGTGAGGGGAATGAGATATCGGTGTTGCTGTGAACCCTTGCCCCCATTGCACTGTGCAATTCTCTGCTCCATTGTTGATAGAAGAGGCTCCGCAGCATTTTAAAAGCTATTTTCATCCTCCTTGGGCCATGGGAAACATCCTGGCTGCCTTTAATTAGCGCCAAGACTGAGAAATCCTTGTCTCTGTTTGGACTCCAAAGTCTCAGCAGAAACCAAGATTCAAGCTTTCTTATTAGTGGTAGAAAACCTCAAAACTAAGGGTGTTGAACTCTGACCCCAAGATGTTGAACTCTGACCCTTGGGTGTTGCACTCTGACCCCAAAGTGTTGAACTCTGACCCTGGGGTGTTGACTCTGTTCTGTTCCTCTCTCGCAGATGTGTCCCAGCAGAAGTTGCAGTTGGAGATTAACATTATGAACAAGTTGGGTTATCACAAGAATATCATCCAGCTGCTGCAATGGAACGTGACACAAGGTAAACTATTGGGGCATTGACGATGGCAGCACATATGGGCCTGACAGCTCTGTGACTGTGTGACCTTGTGTGTTTCAGAGCCCTACATACTGATAATGGAGCACGTAAACCGGAACCTGAAGAGTTTTTTGCAGAACAATAAAGCTCAGCTTTCCGCTTGCAAGGATCTACAAATGCAACTGACATCTGCGGCTTATTTCATCTCACTGGGAATGGATCATCTCACATCCAAAAAGGTAAATGTTGGGGGTGATTCCCCCCCCCCCCCCCCCGAAAAGTGCCCATGTGGGAGGGAGATTTTCCTGCCGGTTTTTTGGGTGTGGTTAGCCAGGTGCATGACAGAGTCTGCCGGAGGAGGGGTGAATCCCGTCTGAGAGGCTGGCATCAGCTCACTGAGTGGGTCACTGCCCCCTCCCCATCGCTGGCCTCCTGACAGCTTTCCGACTGCAACCCCACCCCCCCCCCCCCGGTCACCTGTCTCCCAAACCCCTGCCCCATTCACCCAACCCCACCCAATAACCCCTCCCCCCCAAATAACCCCTCCAAAACCCCTCCCCGATAAACCTCCCAAACCCCTCCCCCAATCACCCGAGCCCCTGTTGGTCAGCCCCTATGACCAGCCCCTCCCCCATCCGTCTCCGACCAATCTCAAATGAGGGTGCACAGTGTTTCCCCCCCACCTCCCCCCCCATCGATCAGTCTGCCCCCCGGTCTGCTCCTTTGCCCCCCCCACCCTCGGAAGGCCTCCCCCCTTGGCACTGCTCGGTGGGCAGGACCAGGGTGCCAGGTCGACACCCCGGGGGAATCCTGCTTGTTGTGTTTGGGTGGTCAGGGCTCGGTGCACATGGCAGAGTGAGCGAGGAGAGAGGGAAAATCTCCAACCTGCTGTACAATTCAAATGAGTTCATATTTACTGTAAAAAGCAGCAGAGTGGCACAGTGGTTAGCACTGCTACTTCACAGCACCAAGGACCTGGGTTCGAATCCCGGCTCGGGTCACTGTCTGTGTGCACATTCTCCCCATGTTTGCATGGGTTTCCTCCCATAGTCTGAAAGATGTACTGGTTAGGGTGCATTGGCCCGAACAGGCGCCAGAGTGTGGCAACTAGGGGACTTTCAAAGTAACTTCATTGCAGTGTTAATGTAAGACCAATTGTGACACTAATAAATAAACCTTTTACTTTAAAGAAAAGCATGATGCTTTTGAGAAACTACAGATCCAGGCAGCGTTCTCCTCCCTACCCCCCAGCCCGACCACCGCAACCCAACCTCACCACCAGACCCCACAACACAACCACCCCCCCCACATCAGACCCCACAACCCAACCATCCCCCCCCACACCAGACCCACAACCCAACCATCCCCCCCCACACCAGACCCACAACCCAACCATCCCCCCCCACACCAGACCGCACAATCCAACCATCCCCCCCCACACCAGACCCCACAACCCAACCACCCCCCCCACACCAGACCCCACAACCCAACCACCCCCCCCACACCAGACCCCACAACACAACCCCCCCCCCACACCAGACCGCACAACACAACCACCCCCCCCCACACCAGACCCCACAACCCAACCACCCCCCCCACACCAGACCCCACAACACAACCACCCCCCCCACACCAGACCACACAACCCAACCACCCCCCCCACACCAGACCCCACAACACAACCACCCCCCCCCACACCAGACCCCACAACCCAACCACCCCCCCCACACCAGACCGCACAATCCAACCACCCCCCCCACACCAGACCCCACAACACAACCACCCCCCCCCACACCAGACCGCACAACCCAACCACCCCCCCCACACCAGACCCCACAACACAACCCCCCCCCCACACCAGACCGCACAACACAACCACCCCCCCCCACACCAGACCCCACAACCCAACCACCCCCCCCACACCAGACCGCACAATCCAACCACCCCCCCCCCACACCAGACCCCACAACCCAACCACCCCCCCCACACCAGACCCCACAACACAACCACCCCCCCCCACACCAGACCCCACAACCCAACCACCCCCCCCACACCAGACCGCACAATCCAACCACCCCCCCCACACCAGACCCCACAACACAACCCCCCCCCCCCCACACCAGACCGCACAACACAACCACCCCCCCCACACCAGACCGCACAACCCAACCACCCCCCCCCACACCAGACCGCACAACCCAACCACCCCCCCCCACACCAGACCGCACAACCCAACCCCCCCCCCCCACACCAGACCCCACAACACAACCACCCCCCCCCACACCAGACCGCACAACCCAACCACCCCCCCCCACACCAGACCGCACAACCCAACCCCCCCCCCACACCAGACCGCACAACCCAACCACCCCCCCCACACCAGACCCCACAACCCAACCATCCCCCCCCCACACCAGACCCCACAACACAACCACCCCCCCCACACCAGACCCCACAACCCAACCACCCCCCCCACACCAGACCCCACAACCCAACCACCCCCCCCCACACCAGACCCCACAACCCAACCACCCCCCCCCCACACCAGACCCCACAACACAACCACCCCCCCCACACCAGACCCCACAACCCAACCACCCCCCCCACACCAGACCCCACAACCCAACCACCCCCCCCCCACACCAGACCGCACAACCCAACCATCCCCCCCCACACCAGACCCCACAACCCAACCATCCCCCCCCACACCAGACCCCACAACCCAACCACCCCCCCCACACCAGACCGCACAACCCAACCACCCCCCCCCACACCAGACCCCACAACCCAACCACCCCCCCCACACCAGACCCCACAACACAACCATCCCCCCCACACCAGACCGCACAACACAACCCCCCCCCCACACCAGACCGCACAACACAACCCCCCCCCCACACCAGACCACACAACCCAACCACCCCCCCCCACACCAGACCCCACAACCCAACCACCCCCCCCCACACCAGACCACACAACCCAACCACCCCCCCCCACACCAGACCACACAACCCAACCATCCCCCCCCACACCAGACCGCACAACCCAACCCGCCCCCCCCCACCACCACCGCCACCGCTCCACCCACCCCCCCCCCACCCCCACCCCCAATCAGATCCAACAATTACTCCACTCTTTCCTCCAGCCAAACCCAAAGCACATAACAAAGCAGCTTCATCCTGCTCAATCCAGTTTGGTTGGATTGGTATGGTCCAGCTCAGTGCCACTGATCTGGCTTCTAACATTTATGTTGCTGCTTCATTATTCAAAAAGAGTTAGGAATGTTTGGGTGCCACAGTGCCTCACAGAGTCAAGTCCTCTGACTACACACTTCCCGCTTAGAAAGGACAGCAGGACTAGGGGGCACAGCCTCAAGATAAGCGGGGGGGGTTGCAATTTAGATCAGAGTTGAGGAGGAACTTCTTCATTCAAAGGGTGGTGAATCTCTGGAATTCTCTGCCCGTTGAAGTGGTGGAGGCTGCCTCGCTAAATATTTTTAAGACGCGGGTTGATGGGTTTTTGGTAGGCAAGGGGATTAAGGGTTATGGGGAGAAAGTGGGAAAGTGGAACTGATCCACTTCAGATCAGCCATGATCTTATTGAATGGCGGGGCAGGCTCGAGGGGCTGGATGGCCTACTCCTGCTCCTATTTGTTATGTTCTTATGAGTGTTGAGCATTCCAACCCCGTGTCCAGCACTCAGGCCCAGTGTCCGGTGCTCGGGTCCAGTGTCTAACTTTCTGCTGTTTTTGACAGATTGCTCATCGAGATTTGGCAGCAAGAAACATTTTGCTGGGCCGTTTTCCACAGGAGTGTAAAATTGCAGAATTTAGCCGGGCAGTCGATCTCTCCAACATGGGAGCCGCAAAATGTAGGAACTTCAAAGGGGTCAGTATCCCAAAACCACCAACCCAGTGACCAATCTCTAGACTCAGCTCCCGTGCAAATAAAACTCACCGTCTAAAACTGCAGCACTGCTCAAACGGGCTGTAGCAGAGGGGGATAGACTGAGCGGCTGAGAGGAATTCAACTCCTGTTCCCATTATTACAACAACCTTTTCACAGAGATTTAGAACAGAACAGTGTGCAATACAGGGACAGAACCGCTCCCACCAGTACTGTACCCCAGTGTTACACAGGGACAGACCCGTCCCCACCAGTACTGTACCCCAGTGTTATACAGTGACAGACCAGTCCCCTCCAGTACTGTACCCCAGTGTTATACAGGAACAGACCCATCCCCACCAGTACTGTACCCCAGTGTTATACAGCGACAGACCCGTCCCCGCCAGTACTGTACCCCAGTGTTATACAGCGACAGACCCATCCCCACCAGTACTGTACCCCAGTGTTATACAGCGACAGACCCGTCCCCACCAGTACTGTACCCCAGTGTTATACAGCGACAGACCCGTCCCCACCAGTACTGTACCCCAGTGTTATACAGCGACAGACCCGTCCCCACCAGTACTGTACCCCAGTGTTATACAGAGACAGACCCGTCCCCACCAGTACTGTACCCCAGTGTTATACAGTGACAGACCCGTCCCCACCAGTACTGTACCCCAGTGTTATACAGAGACAGACCCATCCCTTCCAGTACTGTACCCCAGTGTTATACAGTGACAGACCCGTCCCCACCAGTACTGTACCCCAGTGTTACACAATGACAGACCCCTCCCCACCAGTACTGTACCCCAGTGTTATACAGCGACAGACCCGTCCCCACCAGTACTGTACCCCAGTGTTATACAGAGACAGACCCATCCCTTCCAGTACTGTACCCCAGTGTTATACAGTGACAGACCCGTCCCCACCAGTACTGTACCCCAGTGTTACACAATGACAGACCCCTCCCCACCAGTACTGTACCCCAGTGTTATACAGCGACAGACCCGTCCCCACCAGTACTGTACCCCAGTGTTATACAGCGACAGACCCGTCCCCTCCAGTACTGTACCCCAGTGTGATACAGTGACAGACCCGTCCCCTCCAGTACTGTACCCCAGTGTTATACAGCGACAGACCCGTCCCCACCAGTACTGTACCCCAGTGTTACACAGCAACAGACCCGTCCCCACCAGTACTGTACCCCAGTGTTATACAGCGACAGACCCGTCCCCACCAGTACTGTACCTCAGTGTTGTACAGAGACAGACCCATCCCCACCAGTACTGTACCCCAGTGTGATACAGGGACAGACCCGTCCCCTCCAGTACTGTACCCCAGTGTTATAGTGACAGACCCGTCCCCTCCAGTACTGTACCCCAGTGTTATAGAGTGACAGACCCGTCCCCACCAGTACTGTACCCCAGTGTTATACAGTGACAGACCTGTCCCCACCAGTACTGTACCCCAGTGTGATACAGTGACAGACCCGTCCCCACCAGTACTGTACCCCAGTGTTATACAGTGACAGACCTGTCCCCTCCAGTACCGTACCCCAGTGTTATACAGTGACAGACCCATCCCCACCAGTACTGTACCCCAGTGTTATACAGTGACAGACCCATCGCCACCTGTACTGTACCCCAGTGTTATACAGCGACAGACCCGTCCCCACCAGTACTGTACCCCAGTGTTATACAGTGACAGACCCGTCCCCCCTCTCATGCTTACGCTGGCATTGAATAAGATCGAATAATCAATCTGCCTAAGCTGTACATCCATGACTGGATGTAAATTGAGAGAGGTGGATACTTAGTGAGACCTTGGTGTCATTGTACATCAGTCGCTGAAAGTAAGCGCACAGATACAGCAGGCAGTTAAAAGGCAAATAGAATGTTGATTGTCAACACCATCAGATTGAAATTTAATAGGTTTTTGGCATCTCAGTGTCTGATTCAAATTGATTGACTAAATTCAAAAAATTCAAAAACCTGTTGCCCTGGTGAAACTGCTGCTGGCCTTTTGATACTAACGTTTTAGTTTGGGCTCTCTGTGTACTTGCATTTTAAATCCCTAAGCACAGAAAAAGCACCACCTTTTAACAATTTAACAAACACTAAATTCGAACTTTCTACCTCCCAATCTATAATTACTCTATCCAAATTTGCAAGAGGAGGGAGGGAGGATTAGGATATTGAATTTGATGGTCAGGCACGATCAAAATGAATGGTGGAGCAGGCACGAAGGGCCGAATGGCCTACTCCTGCTTCTAGTTTCCTACCTGTTCCCCGTGAACCTTAACTCCCTCATTCATGAAAAATCTGTCTAAATCAGCCTTAAATATATTCAGTGAGCCAACCTAATTCTTCCTCACTCCATCTTCATTAGATGACCCATATTTTAAACTCCGTTCCCTGATTCCAGCTTCCCTCAGAACAGGAGACACCTTCTGTACATCCCCCCCCCCACCCCCGTCGTCAAATCCCCTCAGAATTTCAATTAGATAATCTCTCATTCTTCCAGCTGCCTGTGAATACAGGCCCAAATCTTTCAACTTTTCCTCATTACAGGAGTCAACTGGGCAACCCTTCTTTGAACTGCTCCCGATACCACGATATTCCTCCTTAAATACAGGTCTAAAACTGTACAGAGTATTCTGGGTGGTCTCAACAGAGCACTATACAGTGATAATCAGGCATCCCTGTTAAACATAGAACATTACAGCACAAACAGGCCCTTCGGCCCTCGAGTTGCGCCGATCACATCAACCCCACCAATCTATAGACCTATCTATAACCCCCAATCCCATTAAACCCCATATACTCATCCAGAAGTCTTTTAAAAGACCCCAGCGAGTTCGCCTCCACCACCGATGACGGCAGCCGATTCCATTCACTGACCACCCTCTGAGTGAAAAACTTACCCCTAACATCTCCTCTGTACTTCCCTCCCCGCACCTTAAATCTGTGTCCTCTCGTAGCGACCATTTCAACCTGGGGAAATAGCCTCTGAGAGTCCACCCTATCTATTCCTCTCAACATTTTATAAACTTCTATCAGGTCGCCTCTCAACCTTCGCCTCTCTAGAGAAAAGAGTCCCAGCTCCCTCAACCTATCTTCATAAGGCATGCCTCCCAGTCCAGGCAACATCCTTGTAAATCTCCTCTGCACCCTTTCAATAGCTTCTACGTCTTTCCTATAGTGAGGCGACCAGAACTGCGCACAGTACTCCAAATGAGGCCTGACAAGGGTCCTGTAAAGTTGCAGCATTACCTCCCGACTCCTAAACTCAATCCCTCGATTAATGAAGGCCAGTACACCATACGCCCTCTTGACCACCTCCTCCACCTGCGAGGCCGATTTAAGAGTCCTGTGGACCCGGACCCCGAGATCCTTCTGCTCTTCAACGCTACTAAGACTCCTGCCCTTGATAGTGTACTCGTTCATCCCGTTGGTTCTGCCGAAATGGACGACTACACATTTATCCGCGTTGAAGTCCATCTGCCACTTCTCCGCCCATTCCTGCATTCTATCTATGTCCTGCTGCAATTGAACTGCTCACAGTAAAGATTAACATTCTATTTACTCACATTGTGATTTATCCAGATCTTACTCAGCTGCACAGACACTGAACCTGTGACTAATGGTTTGATCTTTCTCTAGAACCCCGGCATCCCGTTCCGCTGGTATCCTCCGGAATTCTTTACTGATGGAATTTACTCCCTGCATGGGGATGTCTGGGCATTCGGGATACTGCTCTGGGAGTTGGCAACTTTGGGTAAGAGTAAGTCGCTGGAACTATGGAAACTCAGGCACTCCACACCCTCACCTCCTGAACATCCCCAGACACGCCCATGCCACAACAAGCTCACAAAACCCATTCGCTGACCCCCCTCCCGAGCTACTCCTGAACTTCGTCCCCCTCCGTGCTCCCTCACTCCTGCTCTCACTACCTCACATTTCCCCCCACCATCGCCCCTCGCTGCCCCCAGCTCCATCCAACTCCCCTCGACCCTCTCACACCCCTGCTCCCATCCAACATCCCTGCTCTCCCCCCACACTCCTGCCCCCTACCCCTAGCTCCCCCACACCCCTCTCTCCCCTGCTTCCCCCATCCCCCTGCTTCTGCCCCAGCCCCTTGTCCCCCTACCACCTGCTCCACCCACACCCCCGATCTCCCCTGCTGCTTTCCCCACCCCAGTGCCAGAGTCCCAGTCGAGTTGGGATTATGATGTTGAGTTGACGTGAAGACTGATTCTCTGGGTTCTCCTGTTTCCGGTGAGAGATGGGGTGGGGGGGGGGGGGGGTGTCTGATCCTGCTGTGTTTCACTCACTCCCGGCTCCTGTCTCTCTCTCCAGGCCAATCCCCGTTTCCAGAGTTTGATGATGCTGAGAAGATGGTGCTGAACATTTGTTCCGGATACAAAATGAAGAAACCGCTCGATTGTCGGAATGAGATGTACGTCAGATGTACGCCCGACCCACCCCCACCCAACCCAACAACCCCCCAAACCCTGCCCCCTGGCACCCATCCCCCACCCACCCACCCCAACAACTCCCCAAACCCCCCAGCACCCACAGCCCCCCCCCACCCCAACACCTCCACCCATCGCCCACCCACCCCAACATCCCCATCCCCACCCACCCCAACACCCTCACCCACCCTCCACCCAACCCAACATCCCCCACCCACCCTCTACACCCCACCGACCCTCCACCCACCCACACCCCCCCCACCCCACCAGCCCAACACCCCCACCCATCGCCCACCCACCCCAACACCCCCACCCACCCTTTACCCACCCTCCATCCAACCCAACATCCCCCACCCACCCTCCAACCCCCCTCCACACCCCACCGACCCTCCACCCACCCACACCCCAACCCCCACCCACCCCAACACCCCCACCCTCCACCCACCCACTCCAACACCCTCCACCCACCCCCCACTCACTCTCCACCCACCCCAACACCCCCCACCCACCCTACACCCCCATCCACCCCAACACCCCCACCCACCCTCCACCCCCACCCTACACCCACCCCCAACACACCCACCCACCCCACCCCCAACCTCCCCCCACCCACCCCAACACCCCCCCAAAATCCCCCAGCACCCATGCCTCACCCACCCCAACAACCCCCCCAGCACCCATCCCCCACCCACACCAGCAACCCCACCAAAACCCCCCAGCACCCATCCTTCATCCACCCTAACCCCCCCAAAATCCTCAGCACCCATCCCCCCACCCACCCCAACACCCCTGAGCATCCATCCCCCAGTACCCACCACCCTCACCCTCACATCCCCCCACCCCCCCAACACTCCCCCCAGTGTGGAGGGTGCACGGTGTAGATATATCTCAGAGCTCTTTGTGGTTCGTTTCAGTTACGAGGTGATGGAGTTCTGTTGGGCGACGAAATACGAGGAGAGGCCACCATTCACTGACATCATGAAGTATCTGGAGGATTTGGTAGAGAATGATGCAGTGAGTATTTGCATAATGCACGGGTTATTCACTGATCCAGGCTGAGTGGGGCTCTGTCACTCCAGTCCCTTAGAGCCAGAGTGAGTCAAATGGAGTTGTGAATATTCTGAGAAGCTTCTCTCTGGGGCTGCCGAGGGCGGAAGTGGGTCAACATCGACACTTGAGTGAGTGTGTCAACACAAACTGATCATAACTGTGTATCAGAGCAACACTTGCCAGATTCACATAGGCTCCCAGCAATTTGTCAATTCAAAAGGTCCCCCCGTGAGAGACAGCACCTTCAGGAACTGTATCCCAGTGAGAGACAGCACCTTCAGGAACTGTATCCCAGTGAGAGTCAGCACCTTCAGGAACTGTATCCCAGTGAGAGTCAGCACCTTCAGGAACTGGATCCCAGTGAGAATCAGCACCTTCAGGAACTGTATCCCAGTGAGAGTCAGCACCTTCAGGAACTGTATCCCAGTGAGAGTCAGCACCTTCAGGAACTGTATCCCAGTGAGAGTCAGCACCTTCAGGAACTGTATCCCAGTGAGAGTCAGCACCTTCAGGAACTGTATCCCAGTGAGAGTCAGCACCTTCAGGAACTGTATCCCAGTGAGAGTCAGCACCTTCAGGAACTGTATCCCAGTGAGAGTCAGTACCATCAGGAACTGTGTCCCAGTGAGAGTCAGCACCTTCAGGAACTGTATCCCAGTGAGAGTCAGCACCTTCAGGAAGTGTATCCCAGTGAGAGTCAGCACCTTCAGGAACTGTATCCCAGTGAGAGTCAGCACCTTCAGGAACTGTATCCCAGTGAGAGTCAGTACCATCAGGAACTGTGTCCCAGTGAGAGTCAGCACCTTCAGGAACTGTATCCCAGTGAGAGTCAGCACCTTCAGGAACTGTATCCCAGTGAGAGTCAGGAACTGTATCCCAGTGAGAGTCAGCACCTTCAGGAACTGTATCCCAGTGAGAGTCAGCACCTTCAGGAACTGTATCCCAGTGAGAGTCAGCACCTTCAGGAACTGGATCCCAGTGAGAGTCAGGAACTGTATCCCAGTGAGAGTCAGCACCTTCAGGAACTGTATCCCAGTGAGAGTCAGCACCTTCAGGAACTGTATCCCAGTGAGAGTCAGCACCTTCAGGAACTGTATCCCAGTGAGAGTCAGCACCTTCAGGAACTGTATCCCAGTGAGAGTCAGCACCTTCAGGAACTGTATCCCAGTGAGAGTCAGCACCTTCAGGAACTGTATCCCAGTGAGGGTCAGCACCTTCAGGAACTGTATCCCAGTGAGAGTCAGCACCTTCAGGAACTGTATCCCAGTGAGAGTCAGCACCTTCAGGAACTGTATCCCAGTGAGAGTCAGCACCTTCAGGAACTGTATCCCAGTGAGAGTCAGCACCTTCAGGAACTGTATCCCAGTGAGGGTCAGCACCTTCAGGAACTGTATCCCAGTGAGAGTCAGCACCTTCAGGAACTGTATCCCAGTGAGAGTCAGCACCTTCAGGAACTGTATCCCAGTGAGAGTTGTCTGTTGCAAAGCAAGTTTTCTGGTCTCAGTGTTGATTGTGACTCACAGGATGATCCCTCTCTCTCTCTCTCTCTCTCCAGGATTACATCCAGGTGGAGGATTGCATTGTGGAATGTCAGGAATTGGGCTCCTCTGCACCATGGACTCTGTCTCCACCCATCTGTGTTCACAACACGTATGTCAGTGGCTGGCTGGATTCAGTCTGACAACGTACAGCATGTAGTTGGAGATAAGGCCTCATCTCCTCATCAATGCATCCCTGAACCTCTAAAGTCCTGCTCAGGAGCAAAGACTGAACAAAGAACTGTGGTGTGAAGGTGGTGGAATATTTATTATAGACTTTTTTCACCTGTTGCTGTGTCCACAGAAAAGAACTGGATCATTTTTGAGATGTTGGAAATGCGGCAAAGACAGCGTTTATTTCTTGTGCAGAATTACGCTGGGTAGATGAGGTTGGATTGGGTTTGACCCAACTGAGCAGCTTCACCCACCCCTTCCGTAGAAAGATGGTTCAATGCAGAGTTTTTGGAGGGTTTTTAGGCTGTACAGACTGGGTTAGGATGGAGGTTCGGGGTGTACAGACTGGGTTAGGATGGGGGTTCGGGGTGTACAGACTGGGTTAGGATGGGTGTTTGGGGGGTACAGACTGGGTTAGGATGGGGGTTCGGGGTGTACAGACTGGGTTAGGATGGGGGTTCGAGGTGTACAGACTGGGTTAGGATGGGTGTTTGGGGGTACAGACTGGGTTAGGATGGGTGTTTGGGGGGTACAGACTGGGTTAGGATGGGTGTTTGGGGGGTACAGACTGGGTTAGGATGGGGGTTTGGGGGGTACAGACTGGGTTAGGATGGGGGTTTGGGGGGTACAGACTGGGTTAGGATGGGGGTTCGGGGTGTACAGACTGGGTTAGGATGGGGGTTCGGAGTGTACAGACTGGGTTAGGATGGGTGTTTGGGGGTACAGACTGGGTTAGGATGGGGGTTCGGGGTGTACAGACTGGGTTAGGATGGGGGTTCGGGGTGTACAGACTGGGTTAGGATGGGGGTTCGGGGTGTACAGACTGGGTTAGGATGGGTGTTTGGGGGGTACAGACTGGGTTAGGATGGGGGTTCGGGGTACAGGCTGGGTTAGGGTGGGGGTTCGGGGTGTACAGACTGGGTTAGGATGGGGGTTCGGGGTGTACAGACTGGGTTAGGATGGGTGTTTGGGGGGTACAGACTGGGTTAGGATGGGGGTTCGGGGGATACAGACTGGGTTAGGATGGGGGTTCGGGGTGTACAGACTGGGTTAGGATGGGGGTTCGGGGTGTACAGACTGGGTTAGGATGGGGGTTCGGGGGATACAGACTGGGTTAGGATGGGGGTTCGGGGTGTACAGACTGGGTTAGGATGGGGGTTCGGGGTGTACAGACTGGGTTAGGATGGGGGTTCGGGGTGTACAGACTGGGTTAGGATGGGGGTTCGGGGTGTACAGACTGGGTTAGGATGGGGGTTCGGGGGATACAGACTGGGTTAGGATGGGGGTTCGGGGTGTACAGACTGGGTTAGGGTGGGGGTTCGGGGTGTACAGACTGGGTTAGGATGGGGGTTCGGGGTGTACAGACTGGGTTAGGATGGGGGTTCGGGGTGTACAGACTGGGTTAGGGTGGGGGTTCGGGGTGTACAGAATGGGTTAGGATGGGGGTTCGGGGTACAGACTGGGTTAGGATGGGGGTTTGGGGTGTACAGACTGGGTTAGGATGGGGGTTCGGGGTGTACTGACTGGGTTAGGATGGGGGTTCGGGGTGTACAGACTGGGTTAGGATGGGGGTTCGGGGTGTACAGACTGGGTTAGGGTGGGGGTTCGGGGTGTACAGACTGGGTTAGGATGGGGGTTCGGGGTGTACAGACTGGGTTAGGATGGGGGTTCGGGGTGTACAGACTGGGTTAGGGTGGGGGTTCGGGGTGTACAGACTGGGTTAGGATGGGGGTTCGGGGTGTACAGACTGGGTTAGGATGGGGGTTCGGGATGTACAGACTGGGTTAGGATGGGGGTTCGGGGTGTACAGACTGGGTTAGGGTGGGGGTTCGGGTTGTACTGACTGGGTTAGGATGGGGGTTTGGGGTGTACAGACTGGGTTAGGATGGGGGTTCGGGGTGTACAGACTGGGTTAGGGTGGGGGTTCGGGGTGTACAGACTGGGTTAGGATGGGGGTTCGGGGTGTACAGACTGGGTTAGGGTGGGGGTTCGGGGTGTACAGACTGGGTTACGATGGGGGTTCGGGGGATACAGATTGGGTTACGATGGGGGTTTGGGGTGTACTGACTGGGTTACGATGGGGGTTCGGGGGATACAGATTGGGTTAGGGTGGGGGTTCGGGGTGTACAGACTGGGTTACGATGGGGGTTCGGGGGATACAGAATGGGTTAGGATGGGGGTTCGGGGTGTACAGACTGGATTAGGATGGGGGTTCGGGGTGTACAGACTGGGTTAGGGTGGGGGTTCGGGGTGTACAGACTGGGTTACGATGGGGGTTCGGGGGATACAGATTGGGTTACGATGGGGGTTTGGGGTGTACAGACTGGGTTACGATGGGGGTTCGGGGGATACAGATTGGGTTAGGGTGGGGGTTCGGGGTGTACAGACTGGGTTACGATGGGGGTTCGGGGGATACAGAATGGGTTAGGATGGGGGTTCGGGGTGTACAGACTGGATTAGGATGGGTATTTGAGGAGATACAGAATGGGTTAGGATAGGGGTTTGGGGAGATACAGAATGGGTTAGGATGAGGGTTTGGGGAGATACAGAATGGGTTAGGATGGGGGTTTGGGGAGATACAGAATGGGTTAGGATGGGGGTTTGGGGAGATACAGAATGGGTTAGGATGGGGGTTTGGGGAGATACAGAATGGATTAGGATGGGGGTTTGGGGGTACAGACTGGATTAGAATAGGGGTTTGGGGGTACAGACTGGATTAGGATAAGGGTTTGGGGGTACAGACTGGATTAGAATAGGGGTTTGGGGGTACAGACTGGATTAGGATAGGGGTTTGGGGGTACAGACTGGATTAGGATAGGGGTTTGGGGGTACAGACTGGATTAGGATAAGGGTTTGGGGTGTACAGACTGGGTTAGGATGAGGGTTTGGGGAGATACAG
Organism: Prionace glauca; assembly: GCA_037974335.1. NCBI lineage: Eukaryota > Metazoa > Chordata > Chondrichthyes > Carcharhiniformes > Carcharhinidae > Prionace > Prionace glauca. Next base: position 2,301,427 of record CM075742.1, on the reverse strand, counting down.
AATGGGTTAGGATGGGGGATCGGGGGTACAGACTGGGTTAGGATCAGGGTTTGGGGAGATACAGAATGGGTTAGGATGGGGGTTTGGGGAGATACAGAATGGGTTAGGATGGGGGTTTGGGGAGATACAGAATGGGTTAGGATGGGGGTTTGGGGAGATACAGAATGGGTTAGGATGGGGGTTTGGGGAGATACGGAATGGGTTAGGATGGGGGTTTGGGGAGATACGGAATGGGTTAGGATGGGGGTTTGGGGAGATACAGAATGGATTAGGATAGGGGTTTGGGGGTACAGACTGGATTAGAATACGGGTTTGGGGGTACAGACTGGATTAGGATAGGGGTTTGGGGGTACAGACTGGATTAGGATAGGGGTTTGGGGGTACAGACTGGATTAGGATAAGGGTTTGGGGGGACAGACTGGATTAGGATAAGGGTTTGGGGGGACAGACTGGGTTAGGAATGCCAGTTTCCTTCCCTAGATGACATTAATGATCCAATTGAATTTTTCAAGGTTTTATTTGGACCAGCTCCTTACCTCCTGTCAGGCTTTCAACACTGTTCAAATTCTCGCTGCAGTAGGATTTGAACCCATGTTCTATGGATTAATCATTGCCATTAATAGTCCAGGGACATCATCCTATTCCAACTCTCTCTGTCTCCCAGCTCCAAACCACTTTCTAAACCCATGTGATAAGACTCACTCCAATACTTTGCTTTTATCAGTTCTGGCAAAAATCTTTTGCATACAAATTGGCCACATATAACAGAATGACTAGAGGGGCTGAATGGCCAGCTGCTCTTCCTAATAACGGAATATAGCTGTATGAATAATGGAATAAAATTGTGAATTTAATTGACTTTATTCTGCAGTCTGTGTTAATCATATGCGCTTAGACTGAACTGCATTTATATAGCACTCAGACTGCAGTTAAACTTTGTTAAGTGCTTCACAGGCAACATTATCAACAGGATTTGATACTGAGCCACAAAAGGAGATCTTACAGGTGGCTAACAATTTGATCAAAGAGATATTTTTTAAGGAGCTTCTGAAAGGAGGAGAGACAGACAGAGCGGGACAGAGACAGACAGAGCGGGACAGAGACAGACAGAGCGGGACAGAGACAGACAGAGCGGGACAGAGACAGACAGAGCGGGACAGAGACAGACAGAGCGGGACAGAGACAGACAGAGACAGACAGAGCGGGACAGAGACAGACAGAACGGGACAGAGACAGACAGAGCGGGACAGAGACAGACAGAGCGGGACAGAGACAGACAGCGCGGGACAGAGACAGACAGCGCGGGACAGAGACAGACAGCGCGGGACAGAGACAGACAGCGCGGGACAGAGACAGACAGCGCGGGACAGAGACAGACAGCGCGGGACAGAGACAGACAGAGCGGGACAGAGACAGACAGAGCGGGACAGAGACAGACAGAGCGAGACAGAGACAGACAGCGCGGGACAGAGACAGACAGAGCGGGACAGAGACAGACAGAGACAGACAGAGCGGGACAGAGACAGACAGAGCGGGACAGAGACAGACAGAGCGGGACAGAGACAGACAGAGCGGGACAGAGACAGACAGTGCGGGACAGAGACAGACAGAGCGGGACAGAGACAGACAGAACGGGACAGAGACAGACAGAGCGGGACAGAGACAGACAGAACGGGACAGAGACAGACAGAACGGGACAGAGACAGACAGAGCGGGACAGAGACAGACAGAGCGGGACAGAGACAAACAGAGCGGGACAGAGACAGACAGAGCGGGACAGAGACAGACAGTGCGGGACAGAGACAGACAGAGCGGGACAGAGACAGACAGAACGGGACAGAGACAGACAGAGCGGGACAGAGACAGACAGAGCGGGACAGAGACAGACAGAACGGGACAGAGACAGACAGAGCGGGACAGAGACAGACAGAGCGGGACAGAGACAGACAGAGCGGGACAGAGACAGACAGAGCGGGACAGAGACAGACAGAGCGGGACAGAGAGTCTGATTTTGCATTGTCGTTCTAAGTGCTGAATCTGGGTGCAATTTGGATCTGAGTTAGAAGGCAGGGCGGGGGGGGGGTGGGAGGCAGGGCGGGGAAACCCCACTCAATTCCAAATATCACAGGTGCCATCAGACCCCCTGGCTTCCAATTGACAATGGGATCTATGCTGTAGGGCACTGGGAAGCTCCCAGTGTAACTGCACGGAGGGAGGGCTCTGTGCTGTTTATGTGCTCTGTCTGTAGCCAGAACTCTCCATTCACCTGACAAAGAGGGAAACCCCGAAAGCTTGTGAGTTTACTATCAAATAAATTGGTTGGACTTAAACCTGGTGGTGTCAGACTTCACAGCGGTGTCTGCCTCTCTCGTCTCCTGCTCACTTTCGCTTGGAGATCTGGATGAAGCCAATCCAGATGAGACTTCAGTCTTCTGCCTGACATCAATTCTGCTGGAGAAAATCTGATTGGGTGTGATCCTTTCCTGGAATAAAAACGTAAAGAGTTTTTACTTACAGTATCACCTGCCATTCTCCTCAACCCTTTTACAGTTTGAACAGCTCCCTCTGCCAAATCACTTGAAGCCCAATCAAACAGCACACGTTCCTTTGCTTGAATTCTTGAAATAATTCACCTGCAAATGTAGTGTTTTTATCCAAAACAAACAAACCTAGCAGATCATGAGTTGCAAAAATTTGATGTAGCTTCTCAACTGTCACAGAAGCTGTAATATTATCTTGATATTGGTGTCCAACCATTTTGAATGCAGATCCATAAGAAAAACATGAGGTTCAAGAAAGGTCCCATGAAGCCCATCCTGGACCTCGGCCAATCAGGCTCTCCCAAGGATACAGTGTTACTGGCGCCACCTTCTGGTTTACCTTACATGCAGAATTTCACCTCCTTCTCCCAGTCCAGGTCCTCATTAGACACCAACATTTGACCCTAACTAGACTTTTCATTCGAGAGGCATCTGGATGAACGTCATGAATTTCATCCATAACTTCTAAATGACCAGGAGGCAGAATGACTTCTCTTGACTACTCCCGCAGTATGCATCCATCCTGCGCTTAACTCATCTCTATGTTTCATGCAAGGTATCATCCTCTTTGATAGTTGCCCATCCTTGTGTCAGAAATCTTTCAACTTGCGACGGCATAGGATCTCTTCTATCTGCTCCTTAATCTTTTTTTAAAAGTTTATTTATTAGTGTGACAAGTAGCCTTACACTGACACTGCAATGAAGTTACTGTGAAAATTCCTCAGTCGCCACATTCCAGCGCCTGTTCCGGTAACACTGAGGGTGAATTTGGCTTTGCCAATGCACCCTAACCAGCACGCCTTTCAGACTGTGGGAGGAAACTGGAGCACCCAGAGGAAATCCAAGCAGATATGGAGAGAATGTGCAAACTCCACACAGACAGTGACCTGAGGCTGGAATCAAACCAGGGTCCCTGGTGCTGTGAGGCAGCAGTGCTAACCATTGTGCCACCTTGCTACCCTGAACTTTATGGAGGATGTGCAAGTCTCTCGAGTAATAAAATTGCCTTAGGAGGACACAATACCGTAAAGGGAGACAAATCAACATGTCTGCATTTGCGTTGCCTTTCCCTGCTCTGTAAGCTGACAATGTAAGTACCCAGCTCTGAATTCTTGCTCAGGCCGTGGGACGAATGCATTTCTACTCACTGAAAAACCCATCAACATTTTGTAATTGGCACATATAGTGGAGAAACGACCATAGAGTTACTGATGGAAACTTTTCACCCCCCAAATGATAGTTGGACCCTCTCTGTCTGACCGTGAATATCCCTTTTCAACCTTTGTCAGTGTCCTTGATACTAAACCAATGGGATTTTCGGACCCATCGTCCATTCGGTAAGAAAGTACCACCCCCACACCATAGGGTGAGGTATCACATGACAGGATAAGTTTCCTGTCTGGATCAAAATGGACTAACAGATTAGCCAATTGCAGCAGCACTTTCACAGCCCTGAAAGCTGCTTTCTGTGCGGACTCTGACTCCCACTGGATTTCTTTGTACAGATGTAGAGACAATGGAGCCAGGTTGACAGGTCTGGCAAGAACTTCCCATTATAGTTAACCAAGACCAAAAATGACCTGTGCTCAGCCACATTCCTGAGCTCCAGAGCTTCCTTAATGGTTCAGGTTTCCTCTCCATGGGAGATAAGCTGTGTGCAGTGATTCTGTGCCTTGCAGTTTGTGCCCAGAAAATGCAGTTCTTCCTCTTCAGACCCAATCTGCCTTTGAAAATTTATTTAAAACTTGATCCATGTTTGATTTATTATTGTCACATGTATTAACATGAAGTGAAAAGTATTGTTTCTTGCACACTATACAAAGCATACTGTTTATAGGGAAAGAAAGAAAAGAGTGCATAATGCAGCTTTACAGTCACAGCTAGGGCGTAGAGAAAGATCAACTTAATGCGACTTAGGTCCATTCAAAAGTCTGATGGCAGCAGAGAAGAGGCTGTTCTTTAGTCAGTTGGTATGTGATCTCAGGCTTTTGTATTATCTTTCCTGATGGAAGGAGGTGGAAGAAAGAATGTCCGGGGTGTGTGGGGTCCTTAATTATGCCGGCTGTTTTTCCGCGGCAGCAGGAAGTGTGGACAGAGTCAATGGATGGGAGGCTGGTTTGCATGATGGATTGGGCTACATTCATAACCTTTTGTAGTTCTTTGCAGTCTTGGGCAAAGCAGGAGCCAGACCAAGCGATGACACAACCAGAAAGTTTGCTTTCTATGGTGCATCTGTAAACGTTGACGAGAGTCGCAGCTGACATGTCCAATTTTAGAACATTACAGCACAAACAGGCTCTTCGGCCCACAACTTGCGCCGATCACATCTATACCTAATAAGCCATAGAACTATCTGTAACCCCCAATCCCATTAGATCCCATATACTCATCCAGAAGTCTTTTAAAAGACCCTGAGTTTGCCTCTACCACCACCGACGGCAGCCGATTCCATTCACTCACCACCCTCTGAGTGAAAAACTTACCCCTAACATCTCCTCTGTACTTGCTTCCCAGCACCTTAAACCTGTGTCCTCTCGTAGCGACCATTTCAGCCCTGGGAAATAGCCTCTGAGAATCCACCCTATCTATTCCTCTCAACATCTCATAAACCTCTATCAGGTCACCTCTCAACCTTTGTCTCTCCAGGGAGAAAAGTCCCAGCTCCCTCAACGTATCTTCATAAGGCATGCCTCCCAATCCAGGCAACATCCTTGTAAATCTCCTCTGTACCCTTTCAATAGCTTCCACGTCCTTCAAATAGTGAGGCGACCAGAACTGCGCACAGTACTCCAAGTGGGGGTCTTATAAAGTTGCAGCATTACCTCCCGACTCCTAAACTCAATCCCTCGATTAATGAAGGCCAGCACACCATACGCCTTCTTGACCACATCCTCCACCTGCGAGGCCGATTTAAGAGTCCTGTGGACCCGGACCCCTAGATCCTTCTGCTCTTCAACCCAGCGAAGAATCCTACCCTTGATTCCTTCATCCATTTTCTTGGTCTTCTGAGAAAGTAGAGGCATTGGTGGGCTTTCTTAACTACAGTGTCGGCACGGGGGGACCAGGACAAGTTGTTGGTGATCTGGACATCTAAAAATTGAAGCTTTCGACCGTTTCTATTTTGTTCCCATTGATGTAGACAGGGGCATGTTGTCCTTTATGCTTCCTGAAGTTGATGACAATCTCCTTTATTTTGTTGACATTGAAGGAGAGATTATCATTGCATCAGTTCACCAGATTCTCTAACTCTTTCCTGTACTCTGTCTCGTCATTGTTTGAGATCCAACCCACTACGGTGGTGTCATCAGCAAACTTGAAAATTGAATTGGAGGGGAATTTGGCCACAGTTATAGGTGTATAAGGAGTATAGTAGGAGGCTGAGAACACAGCCTTGTGGGGCACCGGTGTTGAGGATGATCATGGAGGTGGTGTTGTTGCCTATCCTTACTGATTGTGGTCTGTGAGTTAGGAAGTTCAGGATCCAGAGGAAGGAGCCGAGGCCCAGGCCATGGAGTTTGGAGATAAGTTTCATGGGAATAATAGTGTTGAAGGTTGAGCTGTTGTCGATAAATAGGAGTCTGATATTGGTGTCGTTATCTAGGTTGAGTGCAGGGCCAGGGAGATGGTGTCTGCTGTGGACCTGTTGCGGCGATAGGCAAAGGGTAGTGGGGCCAGAGACATAAAGACTCTGGACAGAGTGCAGAGATTTAGAAGTATAAATCTCTGCTGATTTTCCTTGCTCTCAGCTCTGATGAAGGGTCATCTCGGCTCAAAACTTTGACTCTATTCTCTCCCCACAGATGCTGTCTGACTTGCTGAGATTTTCCAGCATTTTCCATTTTTGTTTCAGATTCCAGTATTTCGCTTTTATTTGTAAGAATGTTGCCAGGGTTTAAAACTGGCAGCTATGAGGAGGTTGGATAGGCTGGGTTTGTTCATGTTACAACAGAGGAGAGTAAGGTGTGATCGAATTGAGATGTACAGAATTATGAGGAGTCAGTTGCCTGGTGATTGGTAGAAGGATTTAGAGGGGATTTGCAGGAAGTTTTTTTCACAATTTGGGTGGCGATGGTGAGGAATTCTCTGTCGAGGTCAGTGGCTGAGGCTGAAGAGGCTAACTTATTTAAACAGTCCCTGGATCTCCATCTTAAGTGGTGGAACCTGCAAAGCTATGGCCCAGGTGCTGGAAAGTAGGATTAAAATACGCCACTAAATCAGCTTTTCTCTTTTTTGGGTCGACACCGACACGATGGGTTGAATGGCCTCTTTCTGCACAGTAACATGGGCGTCAACAACAACTTAACCCTGGACAGCCTGCCTGACACTGCCAATAACTCCTGTTATTTTAGGTCGAAAGTATAGAATTCCAGCTGGCTCTAAATGATTATTAAAGGAGAAGTTGCAGCAATTTCTTTCTTATAGTTCTTATGAAAAAAAGCAATAAATTACATTAAATACTGGACATTCTTTCTCTCCCCCCTCCCACTCCTCCAATATCCCAGGATGCTGTGATCGGGCGGACACCTCCAGTATCCCAGGATGCTGTGATCGGGCGGACTCTTCCAGTATCCCAGAATGCTTTGATCGGGCGGACTCCTCCAGTATCCCAGGATGGTGTGCTCGGGCGAACGCCTCCAGTTGCCCAGGAGGCTATACGTCACCTCTTGCTGTCTCTCGGAAGCTCCTTGTTAAGATGGTGGGTGGTGCGACGGTGAAGCAGGAGCCGCACCGGCCCGGGAAGTTCAAACAGCCCAATAAGCAGCACAAACCCGGCCGGCACCGTACAAAGGGCAGCGTGAAACGGGAGAGCGGAGGTAACAGATCCGGAGGGAGCGGCCCTGTGGGAGGGAAGGGGAGTGGGGCCTGATTAGGGAGGGAGTGCGGCCTGATTAGGGAGGGAGTGCGAGACATGTGTTCCCTCATTGGAGGTGGGGGCGTTCCGTCGGGGGGAGGTGGCGTTCCGTCGGGGGGAGGGGGCGTTCCCGCGGGCGAGGGGGCGTTCCCTCGGGCGAGGGGGCGTTCCCTCGGGGGACGGGGCGTTCCCTGGGGGAGGGGCGTTCCCTGGGGGAGGGGGAGGGGGCGTTCCCTGGGGGAGGGGGAGGGGGAGGGGCGTTCCGAGGGGGAGGGGGCGTTCCTTGGGGGAGGGGGAGGGGGCGTTCCGAGGGGGAGGGGGCGTTCCCTGGGGGAGGGGGAGGGGGCGTTCCCTGGGGGAGGGGGAGGGGGCGTTCCCTGGGGGAGGGGGAGGGGGCGTTCCCTCGGGGGAGGGGGAGGGGGCGTTCCCTCGGGGGAGGGGGAGGGGGCGTTCCCTCGGGGGAGGGGGAGGGGGCGTTCCCTCGGGGGAGGGGGAGGGGGCGTTCCCTCGGGGGAGGGGGCGTTCCCTCGGGGGAGGGGGCGGGGGCGTCCCCTCGGGGGAGGGGAGGGGGCGGGAGGGGGGCGCGTGAGGGGAGGGGAGGCAGCGGGAGGGGAGGGAGCGGGAGGGGGGGAGGGGAGGGAGCGGGAGGGGGGGAGGGGAGGGGGCGCGGGAGGGGAGGGGAGGCAGCGGGAGGGGGGCGCGGGAGGGGAGGGGAGGCAGCGGGAGGGGGGCGCGGGAGGGGAGGGGAGGCAGCGGGAGGGGAGGGGGGCGCGAGAGGGGAGGGAGCAGGAGGGGGTGCGGGAGGGCGAGGGCAGGGGAGGGAGCGGGAGGGGGGCGCGTTCCCTGCTATCCGTGGTTATGGGTTGTTTTTATTTGCAGGCAGAGTTAATGTGAAAACCATCAGCAAGAAGGTGCGGAAGGACCTGAAGAAACACGATCGCCGACACCGAGCAAATCAGATCCGACAGCAGAAGAGGGAGGCGGTGAGTTCCCCCCCTCCCCAAATCCCGTCCCACTCCCCTAATCCCATCCCCAAATCCCGTCCCCACCCCCCTCCCCAAATCCCGTCCCCACCCCCCCTCCCCAAATCCCGTCCCCACCCCCTTCCCCAAATTCAGCACCCCCCCCCACCTCAGTTTTCTCAGCATCCCACGCTGCTATCAAAAAATAATCCTGTTGTTCTTTTTTCTATGAAATGGCAAGAATGCCGTGAGGCTGAATTCTAATAAAGGTGTGTGAGTTGTGGCCCAGGCTGCAGTGAATTTCTGAATGTTTGTTTCCCCTGCAGGTGCTGACAGAGAAGAGGTTTCTGGGCAGTAAAGATGGTCCTCCCCATCTGGTGGGGGTAATCGTGCTGCACAGTGGTACCAGCGCCCAGGATTCTCTGAGGCTGATTCAGAGCAGCGAGATCGTGAGCGTGTGCAAACATGATGATAGTGGTGAATGTTTTGGGTTAGTTTGTCCCAGATTCAAACAGAGGTTCTACTTCACCGGAGTGAATGCAGGTGAGTGACAGATTGGTCACTGCTGGTTAGTTGAGCCTGTGCCTCAAGTCTGATGTCTGTGTGACATGCTGCAGCCCATGTAATTCATCTGTGATATTTACTGAACCCTTTAATTCAGCGAGATTTAAGTGTATGTTTTTGGTGATTTTCTATTTTCTGTTTGTGTCATTTTGCGGGAAGGGGAAGCCTCAATGGGTGACATTCCCAGCAGGGAGGAGATTCTGGAGTGAGACTGGCAGGTTAGACTGTTAAACTGAGTTACGGTTCTGTCGTTCAGGCGGTGTTTTTGATTAATAATTCAAGTAGTTCTGAGCCAAATGTGATTTATTGTCACATGTATTAGATACATAGTAAAGTATTGTTCCTTGCGCTCTATATGGATAAAGCATACCATTCGTAGAGTACATGGGGAGAAAGAAACGAGAATGTGCAGAATGTAGTATTACATTCATAGCTAGGGTGTAAAGAAAGATCAACTTAATGCGAGGTAGGTCCATTCAGAAGTCTGACAGCAGCAGGGAAGAAGCTGTTCTTGAGTTGGTTGGTACGAGACCTCAGACTTTTGTATCTTTTTCATGGCTGAAGAAGGTGGAAGAGAGAATACCCGGGGCATGTGGGATCCTTAATTATGCTGGCTGCTTTTCCGAGGCAATGGGAAGTGCAGGTGGAGTCAGTGGATGGGAGGCTAGTTTGCATGTTGGTCTGGGCTACATTCACTGATTGTGGATCATGTGTGTGCTACAGGCTGTGCCAAAAAGCCAGGTATTCACAGTGCTGGGCCTTGCTGTTTTCCTCTTCACCTGAAAGCAGCAGTGGGACAGCATGCCTGACTGGTCACACAGCTGATTATTTAGCAGCAGCCTTCTCTTTTTCGTAGAATCCGCCAGCGTTCAAATGGAACTGTTAAACATAGAAAATAGGAGCAGGAGTAGGCCGTTCGAGCCTTCGAGCCTGCACCACCACTCAATATGTTCATGGCTGATCATGTACTTTCAGTATCCCAAACAATCGCAGATCAGCAGCCCATCCTTCACCTTGCCTGCCTTTCTCTGAAACCATCAGCTGAGTTCTCTGGTACTGTCAGGGAGCACTCCGTCGGCCTCTGCCCACAAAGCTGCCAATCGATTGGAACTTTCAAACTTGATATGTTGTGGGATTTGGATATTGATGTTTTGAGCTAAGGTGAATGAAGATGTTTAAGATTTAGATAAACAGTGATGAAATTCAATGGCAGGACATCTAACAGTGCTGAATGGCCACATTGCTTTCTGTTGTTTTTCTAGGTGATATCCATGCAGTTCTCGACCTGGCTAAAGTTGCAGACACACTGATGTTTGTTCTGGATCCATATGAGGGCTGGGACAGTTATGGGGATTTCTGTCTCTCCTGCCTGTTTGCACAGGGCCTCCCTAGCCACGGTATGTAGACTGGCTGCTGCATATTCTGTCTGGAAAGTGATAGCTTTAGAGGATTCATTACTGAATTAGCAACCTGAAAGAGAGAGTTTAAATACTAATTCAAATTTAGTTTTAAAAAGAATTGTCAATGAATGTGATTGGAATGTCCCAGCTGGGTCACTGATGTCCGTTGGAGAAAGAAACTTATCATCCTTCCCTGATCTGGGCCTATACATGACTCCATTCCCATACCAACATCACTGCCTTCTGACCCAGAGACATCCTATCCCTGCTGTTGCAGGGCAACTAGGATTGGGCAATAGAGACTTCTGGCTTTAACCAATGTGGCTCAAATCCCAAATATAAAAATTTTAAAAATAATCAAGTTCTAATTGTAATAGATAAGAATTAAAAGCTTTCGTATAATTTGAGCAGCTGTGTGATCAATATTAAGGCCTTTTTCCCGGTGCAGCTTGTTGAGATTCTTCTGCATGGGGCATGATGGGTGAGATTGAGATCCAATCAAAAGGGTATAGTGGCTCTTCCTGTTGCTAATATTGCTCCTTCTGTTGCTGCTTAGCATGGACTGAGGGAGGAAGTTGAGGGCTTGTCATTCCTAAGTGAATGGTGCTACCTTTCTAACTGACTGTCGCCTCACAGTGTTTGTGGTGCAGGGAATTAACGATCTTCCCATCAAGAAGCGAACTGATACCAAGAAGAACCTGAGCAAAATGCTGGAGAAACGTTTTTTTGATGCCAAACTCTTTCACCTGGACACTGAGCAGGAGGCTGTGCTGCTTATCAGACACATTGCCACGCAGAAACAGCGGCACATCACCTTCCGCGATCGCCGATCCTACTTATTGGCTGAGCAAGTGGCCTTCGAAGCTGGAAATGAGAATGGGCTGGTGGGAACGCTGAAGGTGTCCGGTTATGTCCGGGGACGTGGGCTGAATGTGAATAGACTGGTTCACATCGTGGGGCATGGAGATTTCCAGATGTGTCAAATTGATGGTCCACCTGACCCCATGCCCCTCAATCCCAAAGTTACGAAGAGAAGAGAGGACGCCGAGATAAGAGTGAGTAAAGGACAATTCACTGGAGCACTCCCAATGCTTAGAATTAGAAAGTCTTCCAACATTGGAGACCATTCAGTCCATTGGCTGGGATATGCCAACAGCGACCTGCCCAGTTGAGGGATTTTTTGGTCCTGCCAACGGTGACCCGCTGCCACCATGGGATCCCCAGCAGGAGAGGGTGTGAGCGAGGGAAGCACGGTTAATGGTAGCGGGACTGGATGAGCTTGCCCTTTGTGTCTGTGCTGGTTGTTTGAAATAGTCAAATTCCTGCTCTCTCCTCCATAGTTCTCGGGTTTTTCTTTTTCTGTTATTTATCTAATTCCTATTTGAAAGTCACTGTTGAATTTGCCTTTCAGGGTGTGGAATGTGTGGGAAAGAAATTAATCATCGATAAAAATGAACGGTAGAATCCTAATAACGTAAAGGAGGCCATTCAGCCCATTGAGTCTGGACAAACTCTCCAAAAAACATTTTACTCATGCCCACCCCTCTGCACTATCTCCGTAATCAGGGCTAATCCACCTAACCTGCACATCTCTGGACTGTGGGAGTGTGTGTTATATATTAGAGACAGCTACATAAAATGTCACTGATCTGTATAAAGCTATCACTCTGTAGTTACACTTTTCACCAGTTGTGTCATTCCTATTTACATATTTATAATGGAAACACATTTTTCTGAATGCATTCCCACTAACCACTGATGGAAACATATTAACCTATAAACACTCCCACTAATGTTGATGCACTGCCCTCACTGGCAGAAGGCTGTCTTTACAACTTCTATTAGAACTGGAAATATTTCTCATGGAAAGTGATGGACAATGAGGGGCAGTTTTGAAAATTTGTCACAATTGTCTTTGGTGATATTTCTGGGATTTATTTCATGGAGGGCGGAAAAATCTGGTGAGAACATTTGTGACTGACACGGCGGAAGTTGGAAAGATGTGACCAATGGGGTGAGCTAGAATCTCTCAATCCTCAAGCTGTTGGTGAGAATCTTCTTCCTTTGATAGGACCCCTGTACCGAGATGGAGGAGGACACGAAAGTTCTCATGAAAGCAGATCCCAGGAAGCAGGAATCGCTTGAGTCGGAAGTGGTTCCAGATCCGATGGAAGGGGAGCAGACCTGGCCAACCGATGAGGAGCTGCAGGAGGCTGAGGGTGGGTACTCGCACACTGAAACTGATGATAAAGGCAGCCTGGGATTTACTGAACACCTTCATGTGGTGTTCAAGGAGAAAGCTCAATGCCATCTCCTGGCAGTGGAGAGTGGGTAATAACTGCTATTCTTGGAGCCAGACTCTCAAATCACAATGATTTATGTTTTAAAAACGGTTACTGGGTGCTGTGTTCTTTATGTCTATTTTACACTCAGTGGAGAGGATCCTATACAGACAGACCTTATCACTCTCCAGTGCTGTGGTGAAACATTTTCCCCAAATCTTTTCTGTGGCAATGTTCCAAAGTGAAACCTATCCAGAATGCCTCACAGCTGTAAGGTGGTGAGGGTGAAAGTGTTCAGAGAGAGAGAGCTCCGCAGAGCCATGCCAAGCAAGATGGAGGCCTGGTCCCAGGGAAGGAGAGGAGTGTAGCCCTGAACACTGATAAAATCATTCACATGATTCTATCACCCTAGTGTTCAGCTCAGTCAGTGTGGAGCTGGATTGTTCAAACAGTGCAGCAGAGTTTTACAGAAACTGCAAACTCCCATCCTTCACTCTGATTAGTCACATCAGATTATCTTGATTAGAAATTTATCAAATGCGCATTTGTGGGGCTGAGTTTTATTTATAAATTATTGTGCTTTTCTCCATGTCTGTCATTGAGCTTCAGTGCTTTGTCTCCACACTCCCTCACTCCTCCTGCTAAGAGAGCAGGCAGGTATTTGCAGAGCCATGCTGCTGGTTGTCTCGGTTTGTTCATTCTGAGCTATGTGACAATGCTGCTGCCGACCAGCTTGTTGTTGACTAGTGATGCCACAGCCCTGCCTTCAGTCGCACATCTCAGGAACTGGAGTTTGGAAAACTGAGACATCATTGTCCTCTCCTTGACCTGGTTCCTTGGTAACTCCAACGTCACTCACAGCTCTGCCCATCCCACTCTTTCAGACGCACTTAAGGAAAGCCGGAAGATTGTTCGGAAGGTTCCGAAAGGTACGTCAGATTACCAGGCCGCCTGGATCCTGGATGATGAGGAAGTAGATGAGGAGGAAGGAAGCGATGAAGATATGGAGGAGGATGAGTTAATGGGAGAGACACTGTCACAGGTGAGTGGATATTTCAGCCCTGCAGTCTTTACAATATAACCATCTCTAAACAACAAAACCTGTCTTGTTGTGGAACAACACCACTGGAAAAGTGAATTATCCTGCATCGGTTTCAGCTCATCAACCGCTGTGAAGGAATTGTACACCCATAACCAATTGACCCAGTACCAGGAAACAACACTGTTTAACTCCAAATGCTCTGCTTTAAGGTCTTAACTTTTTCTGCACAGTCTAAGCTTCCCATTCACTGTGTTAAGTGTAATGTCCGTGCAGTACAATGTCCCTAATTTCCCTGGGAGTTGATTGGAAGTGGGGGTGGGAAATGTGCTGTGTCCAGTGAGTGGGTCAGTGACTGTCAGCCTCGTGGGGGCTTCGGGAAATGACAGCTGTCCCTGGGGACAATTAAGAGGACCCTGTGGATCAGGTACACAAGCCTGTTCTAGTCATCGCTATCCCTAAACATTCCAAACTGGACAAAGACCTAAAATGGCTGGGCTCCTTCATCATCGAGGATGGGGATATTTGTGGAGCCTCCTCCTCCAGTGAGTTGTTTAATTGTCCACCACCGTTCTCGACTGGATGTGGCAGGACTGCAGAGCTTAACCTGATCTATTGGTTATGGGATCGCTTAGCCTATTACTTGCTATGTATGCTGTTTGGCACACAAGTAGTCCAGTGTTGTAGCTTCACCAGGTTGACATTATGTTTTTAATGCCTTGTGTTGCTCTTGGCATGCCCCCCCTGCACTCTTCATTGAACCAGGGTTGTTCCCCTGGCTTAGTGGTAATGCTAGAGTGGCGAATATGCTGGGACGTGAGGTTATGGGTGTACAATTCCTTCACAGCGGTTGATGAGCTGAAACCGATGCAGGATAATTCACTTTTCCAGTGGTGTTGACTTTGCACAGTGAGATCAGTACGCAGGGAAGAATCAGTCTTGTAGCTGATGGTACAGAGCTTCCAGCAGAAGCAGTGTAGATGAGACCAACTGTGTACAGTTCTGGTCACTCTAATAGAAAGGATATTATTAAACTCGGAAGAGTGCAGAAAAGATTTACAGGGACTTGATGGATTGAGTTATAAGGAGAGACTAGATAGACTGGGACTTTTTTCTCTGGAGCGTAGGAGGCTGAGGGGTGATCTTATAGAGGTCTATAAAATAATGAGGGGCACAGATCAGCTAGATAGTCAATATCTTTTCCCAAAGGTAGGGGAGTCTAAAACTAGAGGGCATAGGTTAACGGTGAGAGAGGAGAGATACAAAAGTGTCCAGAGGGGCAGTTTTTTCACACAGGCTGGTGAGTGTCTGGAATAAGCTGCCAGAGGTGGTGGGGAGTACAATTCTATTTTTTAGAAAAAACATTTAGACAGTTACATGGGTACGATGGGTGTAGAAGGATATGGGCCAAATGCAGGCAATTGGGAGTAGCTTAGAAGTTTAAAAAGAAGGGCAGCATGGACCAGTTGGGCCGACAGGTCTGTTTCCATGCTGTAAACCTCCAGAACAACCTGGGTAGAGCTCCTTTCCTGTAAGGCTGTTAACAAGTTGATGAATCATAGACAGAGATTTTCTAGTTCACAAGCCAGAGGCCCATGCCACATGTCCACTTCGTTGTCAAACGAGGGGCATGCACACGGTGGGTCGTGCGTGGGCTACTCTTGGAGGTTCCGGGAGTGGCCTAGTACTTTGTGTCGGTGTGTGTGCTTGATCCTGGACCGGTAGACGGGCGCCGCAACAGCTCAGTGACTAGCACTGCTGGCTGTGCAGATACATGGATTTGGGCCTGTGTCTGTGGGAGTTTGTGCATTCTCCCTGTGGATGCGTGGGTTTCCTCCGGGCGCTCCGGTTTCCTCCCACACCCCAAAGATGTGCTCTTAGGCTGATTGGTTTTACCAAATTGACACTATTCTCCCCTGAATCTGGCTAAGTCAGGGGTTCTATTCGTAGACACGCAGGGTAGAATAGGTGTAGGGTGATGCGGCGGCACGGGCTCGTTGGGCTGAAGGGCCTGTTTCCCGTGCTGGGTTGTTCTTTGTTCTTTGACTCCATCCCATCACACTGTCTTTGATGCATATCCCTTGTCTAGGTCCCAGAGCTAGTTAAATGCGTGAACCGTTAAAAATTGAAAGGGAGTTTCATCAGAACATCATCAGAAATGGGAGCAGGAGTAGGCCATCTAGCCCTTCGAGCCTCCCCCGCCATTCAATAAGATCATGGCTGATCTGTCATGGCTCAGTTCCACATTCCGGCCCTCTCCCCATAACCTTTAATCCCCTTTCTTATCAAAAACCCATCAACCTGCGTCTTAAAAATATTTAGCGAGGTAGCCTCCACCACTTCAACGGGCAGAGAATTCCAGAGATTCACCACCCTTTGAGTGAAGAAGTTCTTCCTCAACTCCGTTCTAAACCGCCCCCCCTTTATCTTGAGGCTGTGCCCCCTAGTTCTACTGTCCTTTCTGAGCGGGAAGAGTCTCTCCACCTCTATCCTATCCATCCCATTCATCAACTTATACGTCTCAATGAGATCTCCCCTCATTCTTCTAAACTCTAACGAGTACAAGCCTAGTTTATTCATCCTCTCCTCATAGCTCAACCCCCTCAACTCTGGAATCAGCCTAGTAAACCTCCTCTGCACTCCCTCCAAGGCCAAGATATCCTTGCGTAAGTACGGCGTCCAAAACTGCACACAGTACTTCAGCTGCGGCCTCACCAATGCCCTATACAGCTGCAGCAAGACCTCCCTACTTTTATATTCAATCCCCTTCGCTATGAAGGCCAGCATCCCATTCGCCTTCCTGACCACCTGCTGCACCTGCAGGCTGGGTTTTTGTGACTCATGCACAAGGACCCCGAGGTCCCTCTGCACCGTTGCCTGCTGCAGTTTTTCGCCCCGAAAGTAATAATCCTTCCTACCATTCTTCCCACCAAAGTGGACCACCTCACACTTGCCAACATTAAATTCCATTTGCCAGTTCCTGGCCCATTCGCCCAGCCTATCTAGATCCTTCTGCAGACTCTCCACACCCTCCGCACAATTTGCCGTTCCACCAATCTTGATGTCATCAGCAAATTTTGACACCATACACTCGGTTCCCTCCTCCAGATCGTTTATATAAATAGTAAATAGCTGAGGCCCCAGCACCGACCCCTGGGGCACTCCACTAGTCACCAACTGCCAATCCGAATAGCACCCATTGACCCCCACTCTCTGCCTCCTATTTGACAACCAATCCTCTATCCATGTTAACACCCTACCCCCAACTCCATGTCCCCCGAATGGTTCTTCAGGGATAGCGATGTGAGTTTCCCTGATTCCTGGATGTTCCAGGTAGCTTCTTTTGTTTGGGTTTGCACACAGACACAGATTCAGACATTTTTGGTCTCTGTCCGATTTGAAATTTTGAAGGACAGCAATGAGCACATTTCTATATATTTAGTAAAGTTATACCAGGTGAGGCCTCAGTCCCCCACAGATACATCAGGCAGCACGTGTAGTACTGAGGGAGTGCAACAGTGCAGAAGCTGTTCCTCAGGCTGTACACCGGTTAAGCTGTACGTGAATGGTCAGTAACTCTGTGAGATGGTGGGCTGGTATCCTGGCCCATATCCTGCAATATCAGACCCAGCCAGACAGTGCAGGCTGCCCATTGATCTTGTTGCTGTTGGTGGAGAATTGTAATGGTTGTAGTCACTGCCTCTGCCTCAATAACAGCAGTGATTGATTGTACTTCTGAATACTTCATACTCTGTGAATGTTAAATTAACTGAGCCATGCCTACCCCTGCCACTGGATACATACGTAGGAAAGGTTCATGCCGCCCCAGCAGCTAATGTGTTCTGTTAATCCCTCCCTACAGGCCAGCGATGAGAGTGGTGATGAAGAAGAGATTGGGGAGGAATGTGAAACCCTGACTGTTCCAGAAAGTGTTCGCGATGATCATTACGATGAAAAGATTGATGAAGAGGAGGAGCGGGTGATGTTGGAAAAGTACAAGCAGGAACGGATGGATGAAATGTTCCCTGATGAGGTGGACACTCCGAAAGATGTGGGTGCTCGAGTTCGGTGAGTGTCTGTTACCTCATGTCCCTCTCTGTGGGGTGGGTGGTATTGAGTGATGCTGAGTGCAGGCTTCGTTCCGAGTCTGACTGACCATTCCATCGTGAGTATGTTTGTTGCCTCCTGCATGTGTTTTCTCACTTGCACACACAAGGTGAAAGCAGGCCTCATTCAGCTGAACGACACCCTGCACGGTTCAGCAGCAACTCATTATGCATGGTCCTGGTTCACAAATAAAGACTGGGGACACAGGGGAGAGGGGAAAGAATGGACTCTGAATGTCACCCCTTTGGTTGGAGTATATAACCTTTAATAGTTAAAATTCCTGTCTTTTTGATGGTTTAGTGTTGCTTACGTTCCCTGTGGTGTATTTTGCTGAAGTTAATCTGAGTGCATGATATTATACCAGTGGTAATAATGACCTCTCCTCAAAAGTCTACTTGAGAGGTTTGGAGTAGGTAGGAGGGGCACTGTCTCCTGTCACAGCATGGCCAGTAAGCAGATTGAAACATGTTTTGGGTAATTGACAAGCTGATTAGCACTGCTGCCTCACTGTTCCAGGGTCCCACGTTCAATTCCAGCATCAGGTGACTGTGTGAAGTCTGCATGTTCTTCCTGTGTCTGCGTGGGTTTCCTCTGGGTGCTCCAGTTTCCTGCCACAATCAGAAAGATGTGCTGGTTAGGATGAATTGGCCATGCTAAATTCTCCTTCAGTGTACCCGAACAGGGGTTGGAGTGTGGCGACTAGGGGATTTTCACAGTAACTTCATTGCGGTGTTAATGTAAGCTTACTTGTGACACTAATAAATAAGCTTTAAACTTTTCAAAAGCAGCCGAATGGTGTGGTTAGCGCCTGAAGCAGCGATTGATTATTCTGGACATATTTCTCGATCCTCTGCAGGTTTCAGAAATACAGAGGCCTGAAGAGTTTCCGAACATCGCCCTGGGATCCCAAAGAGAACCTGCCACGGGATTACGCCCGGATTTTCCAGTTTCAGAACTTCACCAGAACAAAGAAAAGAATCTTCAATCAGATTGAGGAAGAGGAGGAAGGTGCCATGGTAACTCGGAGAGGGGGGGGGGGTTGAGTGTGAAGGGTCCTTTCATGTTCTGTACAAGATAGGTTAGACTGTGGGTTACACCAGCAGGTAAGTAGCAATGGGGTTGAAGACTGGCAGTGTTACAGGTGCTGTGCTGATGGAAAGGATTTGAACAGAGCCAGATAGGGTGTTTTATTTGGAGAGTGTGGTTCCGCCTTGGGCAGTGTCCCGTGTGTAACTGCTTAGCTTCAAAATATAGCCTTAGTCTACAGTCCTTGTGCCTTTGTATTGGTCAGAGTCTGTATTGTTATTTTATATATTTAATACAAAAATACGCAGAGCTTTCTGACGAGATTATTGCATGTGTAAGAGGGGCACCAGCTGGAGTTACTGAGCGACAGTGTAAAGATGGATGAGCAGGATCACGTCAGAGACTTTGCTAACCTGCACACAACTCTTTACTGTGACCCGTGTACAATAAATACATTGTTGAAGTGATCCAAGGAAGAGGTGATGGAGTCGTCCTGAGGGCTGCAGTGTTCTCCTGTTTCTCGCTCCCCGGGGAGATGCTGACTCTTGCTGGGGTACAGATCCACAGGACCTCCTCATGTGTGAATGAGACAGTGTGTGCTGACCTCCCATTCATTCCAAACTCTTCCGTGTGCATCCACTTATGTTCCTCAGCTGGTAGAAACCTGCAGGACTCCTGGCTGCCTCTCACCCACTAGAGTGCCAGCTGAGATATTGGACTGGGCACAAATTGATGCCAGAACCTGGGATTGAAGTTTATTTATTAGTGTCACAAGTAGGCTTACATGAACACTGCAGTGAAGTTAGTGAAAATCCCTCACTTGCCACACTCTGATGCCTGTTTGGCACAGTCTGTGAGAGCAGTTTCACATCAGCTGGTATAAGGATTGGAATTTTTACGTGTCAGTGTGTGTGCTGGGGTTGTAGCTGCTGCTTAATGTGTTCATGGCCTTTCTCCTTCCGCTGACCTGTTATGTTTTATTTCATGTGCACAGCCCGGCTGGTACGTCACAATCCATATCTGCAACGTGCCAATATCCGTGATGGAGAGCGTCAAAGTTGGGGTCCCCCTGGTCCTCTTCACCCTGTTGCCACACGAGCAAAAGGTAGAGTCTAGGGGGAAGGGGGTGGTTGTGTGTCTCTCTCTTGCAGGGATAGGAAACGCGCAAAGGTGGGAGGATAGGAGTAGGGTGAGATCTGTATCCCTGTGTTACACAGTGACAGACCCGTCCCCACCAGTACTGTACCCCAGTGTTACACAGCGACAGACCCGTCCCCACCAGTACTGTACCCCAGTGTTATACAGAGACAGACCTGTCCCCACCAGTACTGTACCCCAGTGTTATACAGGGACAGACCTGTCCCCACCAGTACTGTACCCCAGTGTTATACAGCGACAGACCCGTCCCCACCAGTACTGTACCGCAGTGTTATACAGTGACAGACCCGTCCCCACCAGTACTGTACCCCAGTGTTATACAGAGACAGACCTGTCCCCACCAGTACTGTACCCCAGTGTTATACAGCGACAGACCCGTCCTCACCAGTACTGTACCCCAGTGTTATACAGGGACAGACCTGTCCCCACCAGTACTGTACCCCAGTGTTATACAGCGACAGACCTGTCCCCACCAGTACTGTACCCCAGTGTTATATAGGGACAGACCCGTCCCCACCAGTACTGTACCCCAGTGTTATACAGCGACAGACCCGTCCCCACCAGTACTGTACCCCAGTGTTATACAGGGACAGACCTGTCCCCACCAGTACTGTACCCCAGTGTTATACAGGGACAGACCTGTCCCCACCAGTACTGTACCCCAGTGTTATACAGCGACAGACCCGTCCCCACCAGTACTGTACCCCAGTGTTATACAGCGACAGACCCGTCCCCACCAGTACTGTACCCCAGTGTTATACAGCGACAGACCCGTCCCCACCAGTACTGTACCCCAGTGTTATACAGGGACAGACCCGTCCCCACCAGTACTGTACCCCAGTGTTATACAACGACAGACCCGTCCCCACCAGTACTGTACCCCAGTGTTATACAGCGACAGACCCGTCCCCACCAGTACTGTACCCCAGTGTTATACAGCGACAGACCCGTCCCCACCAGTACTGTACCCCAGTGTTATACAGCGACAGACCCGTCCCCACCAGTACTGTACCCCAGTGTTATACAGCGACAGACCCGTCCCCACCAGTACTGTACCCCAGTGTTATACAGTGACAGACCCGTCCCCACCAGTACTGTACCCCAGTGTTATACAGCGACAGACCCGTCCCCACCAGTACTGTACCCCAGTGTTATACAGCGACAGACCCATCCCCACCAGTACTGTACCCCAGTGTTATACAGTGACAGATCCGTCCACACCAGTACTGTACCCCAGTGTTACACAGAGACAGGTGAGGATGATTTCAGGGGGCCGTTTTAGAATTGTATAACAGTTTAATTTTATCGTAGTGAATATGTGAGGAGGGTAAAAGATTAGCCCTGCCTGCTCAGCTGTCTCTCTGAGATCTCTCTCTCTCTCTCTGTGTCTTACAGATGTCAGTGCTCCACTTCCTTCTCCGGAGACATCCGAGCAATGCTGAGCCAATCCAGTCCAAAGAGGAGATGGTTTTCCATTGCGGCTGCAGAAGATTCCGGGCTCCTCCTATCTATTCACAGCACACAGCAGGTGTGTGAACTGGCAGCACCTCACTCTGCGGAACGGTACCAAACCAGATCCTGTCCCCACCTGGTTTTATTTTCTAGTTGATCACTCGAAGATGCTGCGGGGGGGGCACTGCACCGTCAGAGGGTCGGTGGGGGGGGGGGGGGGGGGCGTGGGGGGGGGCACTGCACCGTCAGAGGGTCGGTGGGGGGGGGGGGGGCGTGGGGGGGGGCACTGCGACGTCAGCGGGTCGGTGTGGGGGGGGGGGGGGGGGCACTGCGCCGTCAGGGGGGGGGGCACTGCGCCGTCAGAGGGCCGCTGTGGGGGGGGGCGCCGCGCCGTCAGGGGGTCGGTGTGAGGGGGGCGCCGCGCCGTCAGGGGGTCGGTGTGAGGGGGGCGCCGCGCCGTCAGGGGGTCGGTGTGAGGGGGGCGCCGCGCCGTCAGGGGGTCGGTGTGAGGGGGGCGCCGCGCCGTCAGGGGGTCGGTGCGGGGGGGCCCCGCGCCATCGGGGGTGGGGCGCACTGACCTTTGGTACAAAGTTTTTGGGTCAAATGTTGAATAAATCTCTCTGACTAAGTTTCTGAAGAGCTGATCTGTTTCCATGATAATGTTAACGGGACTATCTGTACGTCGAGTGCCTAGCTTATTTGCCTCCAGATGAACAGTGATTGTTCTTCAAAAGCAATAATTTGCTGCGATTCACATACCTGAGGATGCCCGGCACAGTGGGTTAGCACTGCTGTATCACAGAGCCAGGGACCCGGGTTCGATTCCCGGGGGGGCACGGTGGCACAGTGGGTTAGCACTGCTGTCTCACAGCGCCAGGGACCCGGGGACACGGTGGCACAGTGGGTTAGCACTGCTGTCTCACAGCGCCAGGGACCCGGGGGCACGGTGGCACAGTGGGATGGCACTGCAGTCTCACAGCGCCAGGGACCCGGGGATACGGTGGCACAGTGGGTTAGCACTGCTGTCTCACAGCGCCAGGGACCCGGGGGCACGGTGGCACAGTGGGTTAGCACTGCTGTCTCACAGCGCCAGGGACCCGGGGACACGGTGGCACAGTGGGTTAGCACTGCAGTCTCACAGCGCCAGGGACCCGGGGACACGGTGGCACAGTGAGTTAGCACTGCTGTCTCACAGCGCCAGGGACCCGGGGGCACGGTGGCACAGTGGGTTAGCACTGCTGTCTCACAGCGCCAGGGACCCGGGGGCACGGTGACACAGTAGGTTAACACTGCTGTCACACAGCACCAGGGACCCGGGTTCGATTCCCGGGGGCACGGTGACACAGTGGGTTAGCACTGCTGCCTCACAGTGCCAGGGACCCGGGTTCGATTCCCGGGGGCACAGTGACACAGTGGGTTAGCACTGCTGCCTCACAGTGCCAGGGACCCGGGTTCGATTCCCGGGGGCACGGTGACACAGTGATTAGCACTGCTGTCTCACAGCACCAGGGACCCGGGGGCACGGTGACACAGTGGGTTAGCACTGCTGTCTCACAGCGCCAGGGACCCGGGTTCGATTCCCGGGAGGGCACGGTGACACAGTGGGTTAGCACTGCTGTCTCACAGCGCCAGGGACCCGGGGGCACGGTGGCACAGTGGGTTAGCACTGCTGTCTCACAGCGCCAGGGACCCGGGGGCACGGTGACACAGTGGGTTAGCACTGCTGTCTCACAGCACCAGGGACCCGGGTTCGATTCCCGGGAGCACGGTGACACAGTGGGTTAACACTGCTGTCTCACAGCACCAGGGACCCGGGTTCGATTCCTGGGGGGCACAGTGGGTTAGCATTGCTGTCTCACAGCGCCAGGGACCCGGGTTCGATTCCCAGCAGCACGGTGACACAGTGGGTTAGCACTGCTGTCTCACAGTGCCAGGCAGCCAGGTTCGATTCCCCGGGGGGCACGGTGACACAGTGGGTTAGCACTGCTGTCTCACAGCGCCAGGGACCTGGGTTCGATTCCAGGGGACACGGTGACACAGTGGGTTAGCACTGCTGTCTCACAGCGCCAGGGACCCGGGTTCGATTCCCGGGGTCACAGTGACACAGTGGGTTAGCACTGCTGTCTCACAGCACCAGGGACCCGGGTTCGATTCCAGGGGGGCACAGTGGGTTAGCATTGCTGTCTCACAGCACCAGGGACCCGGGTTCGATTCCCCGGGGGGCACGGTGACACAGTGGGTTAGCACTGCTGTCTCACAGCGCCAGGGACCCGGGTTCGATTCCCCGGGGGGCACGGTGACACAGTGCGTTAGCACTGCTGTCTCACACTGCCAGGGACTCGGGTTCGATTCCCAGCAGCACGGTGACACAGTGGGTTAGCACTGCTGTCTCACAGTACCAGGGACCCGGGTTCGATTCCCGGGAGCACGGTGACACAGTGGGTTAACACTGCTGTCTCACAGCACCAGGGACCCGGGTTCGATTCCCGGGGGGCACAGTGGATTAGCATTGCTGTCTCACAGCACCAGGGACCCGGGTTCGATTCCCCGGGGGGCACGGTGACACAGTGGGTTAGCACTGCTGTCTCACAGCGCCAGGGACCCGGGTTCGATTCCCCGGGGGGGCACGGTGACACAGTGGGTTAGCACTGCTATCTCACAGCGCCAGGGACCCGGGTTCGATTCCCCGGGGCACGGTGACACAGTGGGTTAGCACTGCTGTCTCACAGAGCCAGGGACCCGGGTTCGATTCCCGGGGGGGCACGGTGACACAGTGGGTTAACACTACTGTCTCACAGCACCAGGGACCCGGGTTCGATTCCCGGGAGCACGGTGACACAGTGGGTTAACACTGCTGTCTCACAGCACCAGGGACCCGGGTTCGATTCCCGGGGGGCACAGTGGATTAGCATTGCTGTCTCACAGCACCAGGGACCCGGGTTCGATTCCCCGGGGGGCACGGTGACACAGTGGGTTAGCACTGCTGTCTCACAGCGCCAGGGACCCGGGTTCGATTCCCCGGGGGGGCACGGTGACACAGTGGGTTAGCACTGCTATCTCACAGCGCCAGGGACCTGGGTTCGATTCCCGGGGACACGGTGACACAGTGGGTTAGCACTGCTGTCTCACAGTGCCAGGGAGCCAGGTTCGATTCCCGGGGGCACAGTGACACAGTGGGTTAGCACTGCTGTCTTACAGCGCCAGGGACCCGGGTTCGATTCCCGGGGGCACGGTGACACAGTGGGTTAGCACTGCTGTCTCACAGCACCAGGGAGCCAGGTTCGATTCCCGGGGGCACAGTGACACAGTGGGTTAGCACTGCTGTCTCACAGCGCCAGGGACCCGGGTTCGATTCCCCGGGGGCACGGTGACACAGTGGGTTAGCACTGCTGTCTCACAGCACCAGGGACCCGGGTTCGATTCCCGGGGGCATGGTGACACAGTGGGTTAACACTGCTGTCTCACAGCGCCAGGGACCCGGGTTCGATTCCCGGGGGCACAGTGACACAGTGGGTTAACACTGCTGTCTCACAGCGCCAGGGACCTGGGTTCGATTCCCAGGGGCACGGTGACACAGTGGGTTAACACTGCTGTCTCACAGCGCCAGGGACCCGGGTTCGATTCCCGGGGGCACGGTGACACAGTGGGTTAGCACTGCTGTCTCACAGCACCAGGGACCCGGGTTCGATTCCCGGGGGCACGGTGACACAGTGGGTTAACACTGCTGTCTCACAGCGCCAGGGACCCGGGTTCGATTCCCAGGGGCACGGTGACACAGTGGGTTAACACTGCTGTCTCACAGCGCCAGGGACCCGGGTTCGATTCCCAGAGTCACGGTGACACAGTGGGTTAAGACTGCTGTCTCACAGCGCCAGGGACCCGGGTTCGATTCCCAGGGGCACGGTGACACAGTGGGTTAACACTGCTGTCTCACAGCGCCAGGGACCTGGGTTCGATTCCCAGGGGCACGGTGACACAGTGGGTTAGCACTGCTGTCTCACAGAGCCAGGGACCCGGGTTCGATTCCCAGGGGCACGGTGACACAGTGGGTTAGCACTGCTGCCTCACAGCGCCAGGGACCCAGGTTCGATTCCCAGGGGCACGGTGACACAGTGGGTTAGCACTGCTGCCTCACAGCGCCAGGGACCCAGGTTCGATTCCCAGGGGCACGGTGACACAGTGGGTTAGCACTGCTGCCTCACAGCACCAGGGACACCGGTTCGATTCCCCGGGGGGCACGGTGACACAGTGGGTTAACACTGCTGTCTCACAGCACCAGGGACACGGGTTCGATTCCCCGGGGGGCACGGTGACACAGTGGGTTAACACTGCTGTCTCACAGCGCCAGGGACCCGGGTTCGATTCCCAGGGGCACGGTGACACAGTGGGTTAGCACTGCTGCCTCACAGCACCAGGGACACGGGTTCGATTCCCCGGGGGGCACGGTGACACAGTGGGTTAACACTGCTGTCTCACAGCACCAGGGACCCGGGTTCGATTCCCGGGGGCACGGTGACACAGTGGGTTAGCACTGCTGTCTTACAGCACCAGGGACCCGGGTTCGATTCCCCGGGGGGCACGGTGACACAGTGGGTTAACACTGCTGTCTCACAGCACCAGGGACACGGGTTCGATTCCCCGGGGGGCACGGTGACACAGTGGGTTAACACTGCTGTCTCACAGCGCCAGGGACCCGGGTTCGATTCCCAGGGGCACGGTGACACAGTGGGTTAGCACTGCTGCCTCACAGCACCAGGGACACGGGTTCGATTCCCCGGGGGGCACGGTGACACAGTGGGTTAACACTGCTGTCTCACAGCACCAGGGACCCGGGTTCGATTCCCGGGGGCACGGTGACACAGTGGGTTAGCACTGCTGTCTTACAGCACCAGGGACCCGGGTTCGATTCCCCGGGGGGCACGGTGACACAGTGGGTTAACACTGCTGTCTCACAGCACCAGGGACCCGGGTTCGATTCCCGGGGGCACGGTGACACAGTGGGTTAGCACTGCTGTCTTACAGCACCAGGGACCCGGGTTCGATTCCCCGGGGGGCACGGTGACACAGTGGGTTAGCACTGCTGTCTCACAGCACCAGGGACCCGGGTTCAATCCCAGTGGCACGGTGACACAGTGGGTTAGCACTGCTGTCTCACAGCGCCAGGGACCCGGGTTCGATTCCCGGGGGCACGGTGACACAGTGGGTTAGCACTGCTGTCTCACAGCGCCAGGGACCCGGGTTCGATTCCCGGGGGCACGGTGACACAGTGGGTTAGCACTGCTGTCTTACAGCGCCAGGGACCCGGGTTCGATTCCCGGGAGCACGGTGACACAGTGGGTTAGCACTGCTGTCTCACAGCGCCAGGGACCCGGGTTCGATTCCCGGGGGCACGGTGACACAGTGGGTTAACACTGCTGTCTCACAGCGCCAGGGACCCGGGTTCGATTCCCCGGGGGGCACGGTGACACAGTGGGTTAGCACTGCTGTCTTACAGCGCCAGGGACCCAGGTTCGATTCCCCGGGGGGCACAGTGGGTTAGCACTGCTGTCTTACAGCGCCAGGGACCCAGGTTCGATTCCCCGGGGGGCACGGTGACACAGTGGGTTAACACTGCTGTCTCACAGCGCCAGGGACCCGGGTTCGATTCCCGGGGGCACGGTGACACAGTGGGTTAGCACTGCTGTCTTACAGCGCCAGGGACCCAGGTTCGATTCCCGGGGGCATGGTGACACAGTGGGTTAGCACTGCTGTCTCACAGCACCAGGGACACGGGTTCGATTCCTGGGGGCACGGTGACACAGTGGGTTAACACTGCTGTCTCACAGTGCCAGGGACCCGGGTTTGATTCCCAGGGGCACGGTGACACAGTGGGTTAACACTGCTGTCTCACAGTGCCAGGGACCCGGGTTTGACTCCCGGGGGCACGGTGACACAGTGGGTTAGCACTGCTGTCTCACAGCGCCAGGGACCCGGATTTGATTCCCAGGGGGCACGATGACACAGTGGGTTAACACTGCTGCCTCACAGCGCCAGGGACCCGGGTTTGATTCCCAGGGGCACGGTGACACAGTGGGTTAACACTGCTGTCTCACAGCGCCAGGGACCTGGGTTTCATTCCCAGGGGCACGGTGACACAGTGGGTTAACACTGCTGTCTGACAGCGCCAGGGACCCGGGTTTGATTCCCAAGGGCACGGTGACACAGTGGGTTAACACTGCTGTCTCACAGTGCCAGGGACCCGGGTTCGATTCCCGGGGGCAGGATGACACAGTGGGTTAGCGCTGCTGTCTCACAGCGCCAGGGACCCGGGTTCGATTCCCAGGGGCACGGTGACACAGTGGGTTAGCGCTGCTGCCTCACAGCGCCAGGGACCCAGGTTTGATTCCCAGGGGGCACAGTGACACAGTGGGTTAGCACTGCTGCCTCACAGCGCCAGGGACCCGGGTTCGATTCCCGGGGGGCACGGTGACACAGTGGGTTAACACTGCTGTCTCACAGAGCCAGGGACACAGGTTCAATCCCAGTGGCACGGTGACACAGTGGGTTAGCACTGCTGTCTCACAGCTCCAGAGTTGAATTCCCGGTTTGGATCACTGACTGTGTGGAATCTCCTCGTGACTGCGTGGATTCCCTCCGGGTGTTCTGGTTTCCTCCCACAGTCTGAAGATGTGTGGGTTAGACTGATTGGCCACGCTAAAATTGTCCCTCATGTCAGGGGATTAGATGGGTAAATGTGTGTAGTTACGGGTATGGGTGAGATCATTGTCGGTGCAGACTCTGGGTGGAATGGCCTCCTTTTGCAGTGTAGGATTCAATGTGAATTACAGTGGAAATGTGAAGTCTGTTGCTCCTTTTTTAACCATTTCCTTTATTCTCCCGCAGCTGACAAGTTCAAATGTGAGCGTTTTATGCGATCCAACACCACTGTGGTGGGCAGCGTGTACGGACCAATCACCTTTCCTCCAGCTTCTGTCTTGATGTTCAAACAAAGGATGAATGGTGAGTGCCTGTGCGTCAGGCGGTGGGTGCCTGTGCGTCAGGCGGTGGGTGCCTGTGCGTCAGGCGGTGGGTGCCTGTGCGTCAGGCGGTGGGTGCCTGTGCGTCAGGCGGTGGGTGCCTGTGCGTCAGGCGGTGGGTGCCTGTGCGTCCCGGAGTTTGTTTGGAAGTGGGTGTGCGTGAGATCATCTCCGGGTGGGCAATGTATTGCCATGGGCGACAGGGGTTATCTGTTAATCTGCTGCCTGTTTAGTAGGTGTGGGTGCCTCTACTCGGTACAGTGAATGGGGAGGCAGTGTTTGTACTGGATGACGTGGGGTTGACCTCAGTGCCACGTAGCTTGTGAAGAGGATGTTGTGATATTCCTGCTGTCCATAACCAACTCCCAATCAGCTGGTTTCAGGACAGAGGGAGTGTGGATGCTGCTCTGAAGGAATAGCCTCCCAGTGCTTACAACATAGTCACGGGAAAAGTGTTTGCTTGGAATGGGCGTGTGAGGGAGATATGGATTGTGTCCCTGCCTCGCTGAGGTGGGCGTTATGGTCAGTGGGGAGCGGTGGTCTGTGTTTACAGCTGCTCACTGATGTATCACTGTTTGTGTTTCTGTCCCGTGCTCCTGGATCACAGGTATGCACGACCTGATTGCGACAGGCTCGGTGCTGAAGGCTGACCCTGACAGAGTGGTGGTGAAGAGAATTATTCTGAGTGGCCACCCCTTCAAAATCATGACCAAAACCTCAGTGGTGAGGTACATGTTCTTCAACCGAGGTAAGAATGTGGTGCTGAGGAGGGGGAGCAGAATGTGGGGGAGGAGGGGGTGCTGTGAGCAGACTGGGTGGGGGGGAGGGGGTTGCGAGGGGTTAAGGGGGGTTGCTGCGAGTTGTGGAAGGTGCAAGGGGTTGGGAGTGGGGGGGCTGCGAGGGGTTTTGGGAAGGTGCTGCGAGGGGTGAGCTGCCTGGCGTCCAGGGGACTGGGAGGTTGCGGAGGGTGATGCAAGGGGTTGGGGGGGTTTGCGGGGAATCAGGGGAATTGGTGGAATTCTATCTTGTGGATCTTGTAAGATGGAACAGGAAGTTTCTGAGCTGCTCGGGACAGCTGGGCCTATTTGGGGCCCGGCTGCGAAGGTTCCTCCAGCCAGTCAGTAACTTGATAAAAAGGTGCTGCATGGGTTGGCTCACATAAGAACATAAGAAATAGGAGCAGGAGTAGACCATCTAGCCCCTCGAGCCTGCCCCGCCATTCAATAAGATCATGGCTGATCTGAAGTGGATCAGTTCCACTTTCCTGCTTTCTCCCCACAACCCTTAATTCTCCTGTCTATCAGAAATCTATCTACCCGTGACTTAAATATATTTAGCGAGGCAGCCTCCACCACTTCAACAGGCAGAGAATTCCAGAGATTCACCACCCTTTGAGTGAAGAAGTTCCTCCTCAACTCCGTTCTAAACTGCCCCCCCCCCACTTATTTTGAAGCTGTGCCCTCTAGTTCTGTTTTCCTTTCTAAGCGGAAAGAATCTCTCTACCTCGACCCTATCTAGCTCCTTCATTATCTTGTAAGTCTCTATAAGATCCCCCCTCAGCCTTCTAAACTCCAAGTACAGGCCCAGTCTGTTCAATCTTTCCTCACAGGCTCATCTCCGGTATCAGCCTGGTGAACCTTCTCTGTACTCTCTCCAAGGCCAATATATCCTTTCGCAAATACGGGGACCAAAACTGCACACAGTACTCCAGCTACGGCCTCACCAGTACCCTGTACAGTTGCAGCAAGACCTCCCTGCTTTTATATTCTATCCCCCTCGCTATAAAGGCCAGCATCCCATTCGCCTTCCTGATCACCTGCAGACTGGGTTTTTGCGATTTGTGAATAAGGACCCCCACTCCCTCTGCACCGTAGCATGCTGCAGCTTTTCACCCTTTAAATAATATTCCCTCCTACTATTATTTCTACTAAAGTGGATAACCTCACACTTGCTAACATTATACTCCATCTGCCAGGTCCTCGCCCTCTCACTCAGCCTATCCAGATCTCTCTGCAGACTTTCACGCAATTCGCTTTTCCACTCATCTTCGTGTCATCAGCAAATTTTGTTACCCTACACTCAGCCCCCTCCTCCAGATTGTCTGTGTATTTGGTAAACAGTTGAAGCCCCAGCACCAATCCCTGCGGCACTCCACTAGTCACCAACTGCCAACCAGAAAAGCACCCATTGATTCCAACTCTCTGCTTCCTTGTTAGACAACCAATCCTCAATCCACGCTCACACTTTACCCCCAACTCCATGTACCCTGACCTTCTGCAGCAACCTTTTGTGAGGCATCTTATTGAACGCCTTCTGGAAATCTAAAAGCATCACATCCACCGGTTCCCCTCTGTCTACCGCACTAGTCACATCTTCATAAAAATGTTGTTTATGGCTTGTTGCTGGGACATCCCGTTATCACTGACTCACTCACTGAACACTTCAAACACCAGCACTGACTGTCAATTAGTTCAAATCATCAGCAATAATATGAAGCAGTATTGTTCAAATATTATAGATCAACATGTGAGCGAGCCACAGACAGAGCTATTGGATCAGATGATCAAAGACTTGAGGTGTCTGAAAGCAGGAACAAAGGGAGAGGGATTTAGAAAGGGAATTTCGGGTTTGGAGTCGAGGTAACTGAAAGCAAAACTACTGCTGGTATTGATTAGACTCCAGGTTTAATTAGAATGAGGGGAGCAGAGAGATCTGGAGGGTTGTGGGGCTGGAGCAAATTCCAGAGTTAGGGAGCTCACTGATGGATTTGAAACAAGGATAAGAATTTAACATCAAGTTGTTGTTTAAGTGGGAGCTAATGTAGGACCATGAACACAAAGGTGGCAGGTAAATGGAACTTGCTATGGCTTGGGACATAGACAGTAGAATTTTGGATAACCTCAGGTTTACAGAGGATAGAATGTGGGGGAGCAGCCAGGAATGTATTGGAATTGTCAAGTCTGGAGGTAAATTCATGGATGAAGATCACAGGAATACAAGAGGCACCAGCCATTCAATAAATAAACTTTCCTGTGACAGTGTTAGAGGTGTTATTGGAAGCCCATCCCCTTTCAAAGTTCATCAGTGTTTGCCTCACTATTAACTCTTTAACTAGTGAGCAGACATTATTTATTCAATTCCTTACTTCCTTTCTCCTCACCACAACAGGGTTCTCATTGAGATTTATTTATTTATTAGTCTCCGAAATAGGCATACATTAACACTGCAATGAAGTTACTGTGAAAATCCCCCAGTCGCCACATGCTGTTGTCTGCTCAGGTACACAGGGAGAATTTAGCACGGCCAATGCACCCGAACCAGCACGTCTTTGGACTGTGGGAGGAAACCCTCACAGACACGGGGAGAATGTGCAAACTTCACACAGACAGTGACCCAAGCCGGGAATCGAACCTGGGACCCTGGGACCGTGAGGCAGCAGTGCTAATCATTGCTACCGTGATGTTACTTGATTGGGAGTCAATGTAGTGCAGTGAGCAAGGAGGTGATGAAGGAACAGCACTTGGCGTGCATTAGGATATGGGCCATGATGTGGAGATGTCGGCATTGGACTGGAGTGGGCACAGTGAGAAGTCTGACAATGCCAGGTTAAAGTCCAACAGGTTTATGTGGTAGGACGAGCTTTCAGAGTGCTGCTGCGTCATCAGGTGAGTGACGTGGGCAGCAGAGTTTTGGATGACTTTGCATATATGGACTTTAGAATGTAGGAGAGCAGGTAGGAATGTGTTGGATTTGTCACATATACAGCTAATCAAATAACCTGCCAACTCTCAGGAGTTGATTTGACACATCATTGTATGTTTACACATTGGAAGATCTATCCAATTCATCACATCCTCAATATACTAAGAAATTGTAAATGGAGCTTTACTCTGTATCTAACCCCGTGCTGTACCTGTCCTGGGAGTGTTTGATGGGGGGACAGTGTAGAGGGAGCTTTACTCTGTATCTAACTCCGTGCTGTACCTGTCCTGGGAGTGTTTGATGGGGGACAGTGTAGAGGGAGCTTTACTCTGTATCTAACCCCATGCTGTACCTGTCCTGGGAGTGTTTGATGGGGGACAGTGTAGAGGGAGCTTTACTCTGTATCTAACCCCATGCTGTACCTGTCCTGGGAGTGTTTGATGGGGGGACAGTGTAGAGGGAGCTTTACTCTGTATTTAACCCCGTGCTGTACCTGTCCTGGGAGTGTTTGATGGGGGACAGTGTAGAGGGAGCTTTACTCTGTATCTAACCCCATGCTGTACCTGTCCTGGGAGTGTTTGATGGGGGGACAGTATAGAGGGAGCTTTACTCTGTATCTAACCCCGTGCTGTACCTGTCCTGGGAGTGTTTGATGGGGACAGTGTAGAGGGAGCTTTACTCTGTATCTAACCCCGTGCTGTACCTGTCCTGGGAGTGTTTGATGGGGGGACAGTGTAGAGGGAGCTTTACTCTGTATCTAACCCCGTGCTGTACCTGTCCTGGGAGTGTTTGATGGGGGGACAGTGTAGAGGGAGCTTTACTCTGTATCTAACCCCATGCTGTACCTGTCCTGGGAGTGTTTGATGGGGACAGTGTAGAGGGAGCTTTACCCTGTATCTAATCCCATGCTGTACCTGTCCTGGGACTGTTTGATGGGGACAGTGTAGAGGGAGCTTTACTCTGTATCTAACCCCATGCTGTACCTGTCCTGGGAGTGTTTGATGGGGACAGTGTAGAGGGAGCTTTACTCTGTATCTAACCCCGTGCTGTACCTGTCTTGGGACTGTTTGATGGGGACAGTGTAGAGGGAGCTTTACTCTGTATCTAACCCCATGCTGTACCTGTCCTGGGAGTGTTTGATGGGGACAGTGTAGAGGGAGCTTTACTCTGTATCTAACCCCATGCTGTACCTGTCCTGGGAGTGTTTGATGGGGGGACAGTATAGAGGGAGCTTTACTCTGTATCTAACCCCGTGCTGTACCTGTCCTGGGAGTGTTTGATGGGGGGACAGTATAGAGGGAGCTTTACTCTGTATCTAACCCCGTGCTGTACCTGTCCTGGGAGTGTTTGATGGGGGACAGTGCAGAGGGAGCTTTACTCTGTATCTAACCCCGTGCTGTACCTGTCCTGGGAGTGTTTGATGGGGGGACAGTATAGAGGGAGCTTTACTCTGTATCTAACCCCGTGCTGTACCTGTCCTGGGAGTGTTTGATGGGGGGACAGTGTAGAGGGAGCTTTACCCTGTATCTAACCCCGTGCTGTACCTGTCCTGGGAGTGTTTGATGGGGGGACAGTGTAGAGGGAGCTTTACTCTGTATCTAACCCCGTGCTGTACCTGTCCTGGGAGTGTTTGATGGGGGGACAGTGTAGAGGGAGCTTTACTCTGTATCTAACCCCATGCTGTACCTGTCCTGGGAGTGTTTGATGGGGACAGTGTAGAGGGAGCTTTACTCTTTATCTAACCCCATGCTGTACCTGTCCTGGGAGTGTTTGATGGGGACAGTGTAGAGGGAGCTTTACTCTGTATCTAACCCCGTGCTGTACCTGTCTTGGGACTGTTTGATGGGGACAGTGTAGAGGGAGCTTTACTCTGTATCTACCCCCATGCTGTACCTGTCCTGGGAGTGTTTGATGGGGGACAGTGTAGAGGGAGCTTTACCCTGTATCTAACCCCGTGCTGTACCTGTCCTGGGAGTGTTTGATGGGGGACAGTGTAGAGGGAGCTTTACTCTGTATCTAACCCCGTGCTGTACCTGTCCTGGGAGTGTTTGATGGGGGACAGTGTAGAGGGAGCTTTACTCTGTATCTAACCCCATGCTGTACCTGTCCTGGGAGTGTTTGATGGGGACAGTGTAGAGGGAGCTTTACTCTGTATCTAATCCCATGCTGTACCTGTCCTGGGAGTGTTTGATGGGGACAGTGTAGAGGGAGCTTTACTCTGTATCTAACCCCGTGCTGTACCTGTCCTGGGAGTGTTTGATGGGGGGACAGTGTAGAGGGAGCTTTACTCTGTATCTAACCCCATGCTGTACCTGTCCTGGGAGTGTGTGAACATTAGGGTTGATTTTGAGCAGTATGTCATGCTGACTCACTCTAGTTATTGCTCCTAGAATCTAGACCCTCCCAGTTGCTGCACTGATGAACAGTGTCTGCCAATACCAATGGAGAGGTTTTGTCTTTACAGAGGATGTGCTATGGTTCAAACCAGTGGAATTACGAACAAAGTGGGGTCGAAGAGGTCACATCAAGGAGCCTTTGGGTAAGGAGATACTTTAAGACTTGGAGGTTTTATACAGGGAGTTTGAGCCTGAAGGCCAGTAGCTCGGTATACTGTATTGCAGGGGCTAAGTCATTTAAAAGATGACTTATGTTTCTTTGGCACTGTTCCCAACCTCAGGACATTCCAACATACTTTACATCCAGTGCCTTACCTCTGTAGAGTCATCGCTGTGACTAAGTCAGAAACACAGCTGCCAATTTGCGAAGTTCTGACACCGATGATGATCTGAGGATCTGTTTCTGGAGGGATAAATGTTGCTTTTCTATCTGAAAGGGCAGCGGAATAATTTACAATGGCCTGGGAGTTTAAGCCTGCCATCCAAATAAAAATCCCCCTGATGGTGTGGCGCCGGGTGGTGGGGATTGTGTATACTCTGGTCAGTGTGAGATGGGTGGAGCTGTAACCCTGATCTAACCGGCTTGTGTTGTTTGTAGGAACACACGGACATATGAAATGTTTGTTTGATGGCCAGCTGAAATCCCAGGACACCGTGCTGATACATTTATACAAACGGGTTTTCCCAAAGTGGGCGTATGATCCCCACGTTCCCAATCCAGTGATGTGGGAAAAATTGGAATCCAACGCCAACCTGCAGGAAATTGAGATGGACTAGAGTCTGTGAACAAATTTCACAATTTTATTTAAAAATACCACTTTGCCCATTTGGAATGAGTTGGATTATAAACTCAAGTTTTTCTCCTGATGTTTTAAGTTTGGGAGTTCTGTTGTGTTTTGAGAATTGGTTAAACTGGAAGCTGCAGTTCTGCTGCACCAACACCAGGAGTCAGTATCGAGCTTTGTTATACACACCATCATTGCCCCCTGCTGGTGATGGACAGTATTGTCTCCACACAGTCACCAACCCCCAACTCTCACCATAGTCGGCCAATACCAAATTTCTCCCCTGCTTTGTCCGGCAGCTGACTTGTTCCTTCGCCTTGTCCAATACCAGGCTGAGGGAAGTGGCTGCAATAACTCTGATTTACTATCCCTGTGGAAATCCCATCACATCCCCCAGTCTCCAGGGAAAGGGAATGACTTCTTGAGGCGGTTTTGCTGTTGTGTTCCTTACTGCACAAATCAAACAGACAACACTGTCAGTGGACAGCCTTTATACAATGGCTCGCAGTCTCTGAGATTACAAACGTACAAATTGAGTAGACGTAGGCCACTCGGCCCTTCATGCCTGCCCCACCATCCAATAAGATTCCCGATCACCCCAATAACCTTTCACTGCCTTCGTCATCAGAAGTCTGTCTACCTCTGCCTTAAAAATGCTCAAAGTCTCTGCTTCCACTGCCTGTTTGAGGAAGAGAGTTCCAGAGACCTCCGATCCTCAAATAAAAGATTTCTCCTCATCTCTTTTAATGATGTCTCTCAAGGCCAGGTTAAAGTCCAACATATTTATTTGGTAGCACGAGCTTTCAGAGTGCTGCTCCTTCACTTATCTGATGAAGGGGCAGTGCTCCAAAGCTCATGCTACCCTATAAGCCTGTTGGACTTTAACCTGGTGTTGCGAGACTTCTTATTGTGCCCACCCCAGTACAACGCCAGCATCTCCACATCTTTTAACGATGACCTGTTACTTTTAGTGATCCTGGGTTCTAGATTCTCCTACTATGGAAACATCCTCTCTGCACCTATCCTGTTAATACGTCTCAGGATTTTGATGAAGTCACCTCTTTTCTAAACTCCAGTGGATACAAGTCTAACCTGTCCAATCTTAATGAGTATAATCTGACTAAGCTTCTCTGAACTGCTTCCAATGCATTTCCATTGCTGCATTGTGAGTTGGGCTTGAAGCTGTATGTATCTTCCTGTAAAGTGAACTAGGGATGTAACTGTTGGAGGTGAGAGACTTGGCCATGTGGAGAATTAGCAGGAAGAGACCATTCAGTCCCTTGGGCCTGTTTCACTAATCTATTAGACCTGGGCTGATGTATCTCCATATCCCTCAGTAATCCTACACAATCAATCTAATTTTTTACTGTTTTAGTGGATTCCACATCTCAACTGCTTTTTGGGGTGAGAATCCCCGATTTCCATAACCCTGTGAGGAAAATCTGACTCCTCATTTAATCAATGTGCAGCTGTAATCAGAATAAATCCTTTCGGTCCCTGCATCATTCACGTTAGTTGGTGTTACTCAGATGAGGGCCAGCTACAGTTCTGTACAATTGAAGCTTCACTTGTCAAGTCTTCCACTGAATTCAGTCCTGAGGAGGAGGAGTTTCCAGAATATTCGACGGGAGCTGTGATTGGGCTGGTGTGAATATATCTTCACTTTCTAATAAAAATCCTCCATGTTCAGAGCTCTGAACCAAGTAACTGCATTTCATTTCTGGCCCTTGCATCAAACATTGTCAGATTCTCTCTTCACGTTCTGCTCTGGCCAGGGAGCCTCGGTCTGACTATTTACTGAGGATCTCAGAGCTACCACTGAATCAGACAGTATAAAGGAAATGGCTGTCACCCGCAGAGTGGCCATTGAACAATTCACTGTCAATCTCATCCTGCCTCAGCAGGATGTCCTATATAATAGGTGGCTGTACGAGGGTCCGGTCTGTCCTGTACGTCCGGAGACAGCTGTACGAGGGTCCGGTCTGTCCGGAGACAGCTGTACGAGGGTCCGGTCTGTCCGGAGACAGCTGTACGAGGGTCCGGTCTGTCCGGAGACAGCTGTACGAGGGTCCGGTCTGTCCGGAGACAGCTGTACGAGGGTCCGGTCTGTCCTGTATGTCCGGAGACAGCTGTACGAGGGTCCGGTCTGTCCTGTATGTCCGGAGACAGCTGTACGAGGGTCTGGTCTGTCCGGAGACAGCTGTACGAGGGTCCTGTCTATGGCAAGGTGGCTTCAGGAGGGTTGGGTCTGGGCAGCTATTTGAAATATCAGTTGACCTGAGCTATTTTTGGCTGATTCTTGTTCATTCCACAATCATGTAAAACCTCATCCCTGAGAGCAATTGTATTTGTAATTGGAGAATCTGCTATTGGGACTTGTGATATAAGGGCAGTATAAAAATTACATGATATAATGGACACAGAGAAAACAGAACAAAACAACAACTTGTTTTTATACAGTGCCTTTAATGTAATGACAATTAAATTCTGACCTTGTGAGCAAAGCAAGAGATATCTCCTTGTAGCAAAGATTAATTTGGGACGTGGCAATGCTGCTGAGTTGCCGGTGAGTTAAGCACCATTTTTCCGAATTGCTTTTTATGTAAAAAGTAACTAGATGAGGAGAAAGTTACAGATCAAATGGAGTGCTGACAAACACAGCAAGTGAGCAATGGAAAGGAAAATGCAGATGTTGGAAATGTCCAGCTGCTGTATCTGCAATGTGATACTGCTTAGAGACAGCTGGATGTGAAGGAAAATTAGACCAATCAGAAAATATAAATGAGAGGAAAGCAATGGTAAAATTCTGTCTGGCTTAACACAGCCAAACAATGCATCACAAACCTACCACCCTCCTTCCCCACCCACATAAAATCCCCAGTCACACACTTGCCATCTACTGATGGGAATATTGATATCACAACATATTTTGGTAATCAGCCAGGACACAGGGATGTGACCTGGCTGATTACCATCACATGAACCGTTGGATTTATGAGGATGCTACTGGGACTTTAAGGATTGGGTTATAAGGAGAAGCTGGTTAGACTGGGACTTTTTTCTCCGGAGTGTAGGAGTCTGAGGGGTGATCTTATAGAGGTCTATAAAATAATGAGGGGCACAGACAAGATAGATAGTCAATATCTTACCAAAGGTAGGGGAGTCTAAAAGTAGAGGGCACAGGTTTAATGTGAGAGGGGAGAGATACAAAAGTGGCCAGAGGGGCAATTTTTTTTCACAGTGTCTGGAACAAGCTGTCAGAGGCAATAGTAGAGGCGGGTACAATTTTATCTTTTAAAAAGCATTTAGATAGTTACATGGGTACGATGGGAATAGAGGGATATGGGCCAAATGTGGACAATTGGGATTAGTTTAGGGGCTTTTAAAAAAATGGGCAGCATAGACAAGTTGGGCCGAAGGGCCACAACACTAACCACCCTCTGTGTGAAAAAATTGCCCCTCTGGACCCTTTTGCATCTCTCCCCTCTCACCGTAAACCACTACCCTCAAGTTTTAGACTTCCTTACCTTTGGGAAAAGTTATTGATGATTGAGCTGACCTCTAAAACATCACCCCTCAGCCTCCTACGCTCCAGAGAAAAAAGTCCCAGTCTATCCAGCCTCTCCTTATAACTCAATCCATCAAGTCCCTATAATAGGGTGACCAGAATTGCACACAGTATTCCAAGTGTGGCCTTACTAACGTCTTGTATGACTTCAACAAGACATCCCAACTCCTGTATTCAATGTTCTGACTGATGAAACCAAGCATGCCGAATGCCTTCTTCACCACTCTGTCCACCTGAGACTCCACTTTCAAGGAGCTATGAACATGTACCCCGGATCTCCTTGTTCTGTAACTCTCCCCAACGCCTACCATTAACTGAGTAAGTCCTGCCCTGGTTCAATCGACCAAAATGCATTACTCGCATTTGTCTAAATTAAACTCCATCTGCCATTCATCAGCCCACTGGCCCAATTGATCAAGATCCCGTTGCAATTGGAGATAACTTTCTTCACTGTCCACTGTGCCATCAATCTTGATGTCATCTGCAAACTCACTAATCATGCCTCCTATATTCTCACTCAAATCATTAATAGAAATGACAGATAACAGTGGACCCAGCACTGATCCCTGAGGCACACCGCTGGTCACAGGCCTCCAGTTTGAAAAACAGCCCTCTACAACCACCAGAAGCCAATTTTGTATCCATTTAGATACCTCACCCTGAAATACCTCACCTTTAACAGGTGAAGTCTCTCAGGCTGTTCACCCAGCCACATAAAAGGGTCTTGGAATAGTTGACTAAAAACGTGAAACTGCTCAAATTAAAAGAAGCATCTTTCCATTTCAATTCCTCATTAAAGAAATGACATTGCAGTGTATAGAATAGATCCACCATGTGGGTGCAATGGATGGGAAACTATAGTTACAAGAGATTTGGTAAACTATCATTGTGCCTATTGCATTAGAAAAAGCTAAGGGGAAATTACAATTGAGAGGATAGGGAAAGCATATTTCTTCTGGGCAAGTAAGTTATGATATGGATTTGCTGGTGTTGGACTGGGATGGGCACAGTAAGAGGTCTCACAACACCAGGTTAAAGTCCAACAGGTTTATTTGGGAGGACAAGCTTTTGGAGTATCCCTCCTTCAGGTGAGTGAGGAGTTGTGTTCACAAACAGGGCGTTATACAGACACAAACTCAAAATACAAAATAATGGTTGGAATGTGATTCAGATGCCCCATAGAAAGCATTCTTTCTGGTTGTATCACAGCTTGGTCTGGGCTCCTGCTCTGCCCAAGACTGCAAGGAACTACAAAAGGTCATGAATGTAGCCCAATTTATCATGTAAACCAGCCTCCCATCCATTGATTCTGTCTACACTTCCCACTGCCTCGGCAAAGCAGCCAGGATAATTAAGGACACCACTCACCCCGGACATTCTCTTTTCCACCTTCTGTCAGAAAAAAGATACAAAAGTCTGAGGTCATATACAACCGACTGAAGAACAGCTTCTTCTCTGCTGCCATCAGACGTTTGAATGGACCTACCTCACGTTAAGCTGATCTTTCTCTACACTCTAGCTATGACTGTAACACTATGTTCTGCACATTCTCGTTTCCTTTTCTATGAATGGTATGCTTTGTGTGTATAGCGCTCAAGAAACAATCTCACTGTATGCTAATACATGTGACAATAATAAATCAAATCAACAATCTGTTAGGTTAGATTGCAATTTTCCAAATGTGCTGCGATTTACTTCCTTAATTAATTCCAACATTTTTCCAACAACAGCTGTTAGGTTAACTGGCTTATAGTTACCAGTTTTTGCCTCCCTCTTTTTTTGAATAGGGGTGTCACATTAGATCCAATGTCAACACTGGATTTAATCCTGTGTTCCAAAGCTGCAGGGTTAGTGTGGTACAGTAACAAACTAGGGCATGATTGATTGTACAGGGTCTCTCATGACTCCATCTCCAAACCAGGGCCAGTCCAACATCTGAAATCATTGTCACACCCTGATGGTTTATGTTCCAGATTCCCACTGTTATAAGTTGATAACACTAGCTGTCAGTAACCTTTCCTTAGAGTAGTTGAATGTTGGGAACAGGACCGTGTTCAAATAGAAAATGTTTGAATTTTTTTTGAGATTCCACAGTTGAATTCCAAGTATTGCATTATTTTAATCAGGTTTTGCTACTGATGCTGATATTTGCTTGGACCAGTTCTATGAACTGGGCTGTGTTTAATAGCTTTGAAAGAAGTGTAATTTAATCTCTGTGTTAAATACAGCTACACCAGACATCTCTTGTCGGTTTTAAGCCTTTACATTTGTGACCTGCTAGCTCTGGGATGTCAGTCCATTCTTTTAATTCTCGCTGCCAGTTGGGGGAATGTTCAAGATCTAACAGCAAGTTATGAAGAAGAGCAGGAGGGTTTATTCTGTCTCCGGGACAATGTTCATGTCTCAACTAACACAATCAAAACAAAGATTAACAGGTTATTCAGTTTGTTGCTATCTGTGAGATCTTTGAGCATAAGAACATAAGAAATAGGAGCAGGAGTAGGCCATCTGGCCCTTCGAGCCTGCCCCGCCATTCAATAAGATCATGGCTGATCTGTCGTGGCTCAGTTCCACATTCCGGCCCTCTCCCCATAACCCTTAATCCCCTCTCTTATCAAAAACCCATCAACCCGCGTCTTAAAAATATTTAGCGAGGCAGCCTCCACCACTTCAACGGGCAGAGAATTCCAGAGATTCACCACCCTTTAAGTGAAGAAGTTCCTCCTCAACTCCGTTCTAAACCGCCCCCCCTTTATCTTGAGGCTGTGCCCCCTAGTCCTACTGTCCTTTCTGAGCGGGAAGAGTCTCCACCTCTATCCTATCCATCCCATTCATCATCTTATACGTCTCAATGAGATCTCCCCTCATTCTTCTAAACTCTAACGAGTACAAGCCTAGTTTATTCAGCCTCTCCTCATAGCT
Source organism: Prionace glauca (assembly GCA_037974335.1). Taxonomy (NCBI): domain Eukaryota; kingdom Metazoa; phylum Chordata; class Chondrichthyes; order Carcharhiniformes; family Carcharhinidae; genus Prionace; species Prionace glauca. Next base: position 2,259,656 of record CM075742.1, on the reverse strand, counting down.
CAACCCCCTCAACTCCGGTATCAGCCTAGTAAACCTCCTCTGCACTCCCTCCAAGGCCAAAATATCCTTGCGTAAGTATGGCGACCAAAACTGCACACAGTACTCCAGCTGCGGCCTCACCAATGCCCTATACAGCCGCAGCAAGACCTCCCTACTTTTATATTCAATCCCCCTCGCTATGAAGGCCAGCATCCCATTAGCCTTCCTGACCACCTGCAGGCTGGGTTTTTGCAACTCATGCACAAGGACCCCGAGGTCCCTCTGCACCGTCGCCTGCTACAGTTTTTCGCCACGTAAGTAATAGTCCTTCCTACCATTATTCCTACCAAAGTGGACCATCTCGCACTTGCCAGCATTAAATTCCATTTGCCATTTCCTGGCCCATTCGCCCAACCTATCTAGATCCTTCTGCAGACTCTCCACAACCTCCGCGCTATTTGCTGTTCCCCCAATCTTGGTGTCATCAGCAAATTTCGACACCATACACTCAGTTCCCTCCTCCAGATCATCTATATAAATGGTAAATAGTTGAGGCCCCAGCACCGACCCCTGGGGCACTCCACTAGTCACCAACTGCCAATCCGAATAGCACCCATTAACCCCCACTCTCTGCCTCCTATTTGACCATCAATCCTCTATCCACGCTAACACCCTACCCCCAACTCCATGCCCCCTTACCTTCTGCAATAACCTCTAGTGAGGTACCTTGTCAAACGCCTTCTGAAAATCAAGACCACATCCACCGGCTCTCCTCTATCCACCGCCCTAGACACATCCTCATAGAACTCCAATAAATTTGTCAGACACGACTTCTCCTTAACGAAACCGTGCTGCGTCTGCTCTATCAAGCAATTCCCCTCACTATTTCCTCCTTGATGACGGATTCTAACATTTTACCTACAACAGACGTTAAACTAACCGGCCTATAATTCCCTGCCTTTTGCCTGGCACCCTTCTTAAACAACGGCGTAACATTAGCCGTTTTCCAATCTTCCGGCACTTCCCCGGAATCCAGCGACGTCTGGAAAATAACCACCAAGGCATCCACTATCACCTCCGCCATTTCTTTCAGAACCCTCGGATGCATTCCATCCGGTCCTGGGGACTTGTCCACAATCAGTCCCTCTAGTCTGTCGAGCACCGCCTCTCTAGTAACAATAATGTCATTGAGACCCTCCACTCCTACCACCTTTCCATCGCTAACACCCGGCAAATTATTCACATCCTCCTCCGTGAAGACCAAAACAAAAAAGTTATTCAAGACCTTAGCCATATCCCCATCCCCTACCACTAAGTCCCCCCTCTCATACTCTAAGGGTCCAACGTTCACCCTAGCCAGCCTCTTCCTTTTTATATATTTATAAAAACTCTTGCTATCCTTTTTTATATTAAGCGCTAGCCCAGCTTCATTTGCACTCCTGTGTCTGCCTACAACAGTCATTGAGATTCACAGTAAATAATTTAAGGCAGGTTGTGGGATTTCCGAGAGATGTGATAAGCTGCAATACCGATTCTTTTTGATTGGAAATAAACTTGTACATCTTCACAACTTTGTAACCTTCATCTTTGCAAAGGAATCTCACACGCAAGGTATAGAATCTACAGAAAACTTTCTCGTCTTCTCTCAATCCCATCCCTGTTTCTAAATGATCAGACAGCTTGTCCAACATCTGATATTGTATGAAAAGAAACTACCTTCAACTGAACATTAGGAAGCTGGAAGATATTGTCTATTCCCTGGTCACTGACTGCACCCTCTCCCTAGCAACTGTATTTTTTTATCTGTTCTTGGGAAGTGGTTGTTGCTGACAAGGCTAGTATTGGTTGTCCATTGCTAATAGACCCAAGATGGAATCTCTGCAGTAATATGGTGCAGACACATCCACTGTGCTGTTAGGGAAGGAGCTCCAGGATTTTGACTCGACGCCAGTGAAGGAATAGTGATATATTTCCAAGTCAGGACGGTGAGTGGCTTGGAAGGGAACTTGCAGCTGTGGTGTTTCCAAGCAATTGTGGTCTTGTCCTTTGAGGTGATAGAGAATGCGGATTTGGAAGGTGCTGTCAAAGGAGCCTTGGTTAGTTGCTACAGTGCATCTTGTAGATGGTACACACAGCTGCCATTGAGTGTGGAGGTGGAAGGAATGAATTATTAAGATGGTGAAAGGGATGCCAAACAAGCGGGCTGCTTTTCCCTGGATGGTGTCAAGCTTCTTGAATGTTGTTGGAGTCACATTCATCCAGGCAAGTGGAGAATTCAATGACACTCCTAATCTGTCCCTTGTAGATGGTGAACAGGTTTTGGGGAGTCAGGAAGTGAGTTACTCACCGCACGGTTTCCAGCCTCTGACCTGCACTTGTAGCCACAGTATTTATGTAGCTGGTTCAGTTCAGTTTCTGGTCAATGGCAACCTCCAGAATGTTGATAGTGGGGATTCCAGTGTCATTGAATGTCAGTGAGGTGGTTAAGTGTTGTACAGGTTTTGCTGCATTTGGATATGGACTGTTTCAGTGTCTGAGGAGTTGCGAATGGTGCTGAACATTGTACATTCCCACTTCTGACCTTACGATGGAGGGAAGTTCATTGATAAAGCAGGTGAAGATGGTTGAGTAAAGAGTGAGGAGATGAAAGTCTTACCTCTAAGAATAGCTGGAACTGAGGAGAATTCTCCACGATAAAAGCAAATTACTGCAGATGATGGAATCTGAAACCAAAAGAGAAAATGCTGGAAAATCTCAGCAGGTGTGGCAGCATCTGTAAGGAGAGATGTTTCAAGTCCAGATGACCCATTGTCAAAGCTGTTAAATGAAATGCTTTATAGACAATAAAATTTGTTAAAGAGGTGGAATCTTATGGCATTTTTCTGTTGGTTAGAACACAGTTTTTGGATTTCTTTCCAAATGCTTATGGTTCCTAACTGGATTGTAATAATATTTACAGAACACCATTAATATAAACTGAATGGGACACTGTCAGAACGGCAAGTAATAATATTGTACATTGTGAGCGGAGTTTGACTTACACTTTTGGGGGCCCCACACTCTCCCTCTTTGCGGGGCCTCCTAATGATGTCATTCCCACCCCTGGTGACATGGTGGCACACCCACCAGTGATGTCAAGCTATATCCCAAATGACATCACTCCCCCCACCCCAAATGCTCTTCTGACCTCGCCCACCATCAGCTCACACCAAACAAGCTACAAAAGTACACAAATCACTGCTTAACTTCCTCAGTGCTTTTTAACTGAAGTAAACAAGTCTGTCATTGATGAATTGAAATCCAAGCCTACCTGTTGTCAGCCTGATGGTGGAGATGGCCAATATTGCACTCTGTGGGCCCAAATTTATCATTTTCATTCTAAGTGCTAAATCTGGGTACAATTCCGATCTGATTTGTTCTCGGGCGCCCACGTATGCACTCAGCCTGAAAAACAAATCTCGAGTCTGAATCGCGCTGCGGGTGGGGTTTATCGTGCCCAGAACACTGCAGCTCCGATGGGAGCTTTGAACTGCGCATACACGGTGAAAAAGATTTGAAGAAGTGCGCCCATCACATCGCTCCCAGGAACAAGAAGCGGATAAAGCAGCGGAAAAGTGGCAGCGATGGCCCGCACGGACATCATCCCCATCCCCACAACATAACTGTCCCCCCTATCCATCCACCCCAACCCCCAATACCCAGACCAACTGCGACCCCCCCCCGCCCTCCTTTCCCCTCAGCAATCACCCACAGAGTTGCAGCAGTCCCCCCACACATTCCCCCCCCTCACCAGAGATACATCTGACCCACCTCCCTTCTCCCCCACCAGAAAATGCCCGGGCCTCCCCCCTTTCACCGAGATACATCTGACCTGCCTCCCTCCTCCCTCACCAGAGAATGATTGGGCCCCCCCGACCCCGACCCACCACCATCGATCTGAGTCAGACAGCCTGAACAGAAGCTGGAACACCCGAAATACCATGTTTGTTTCATGCCGAATCTGGATGCGTGAACGTGATGGTAAAGAGGGAAATGCCGGTAAAATTGGCAGGCTGTTCATTAATTTAATTTAAATACATGCAAATACATTTAAATCACCGTTCTGCCCATTTCAGGCATGGTTCGGACTGTGGCCATTTTCAGGCCTTGGTAAAATGGACATCTGCATGGACAAGGGCACAAATCACGCTAATGGCCTCACGTCCAACTTTACCAAGTTTTTGCGCCAGACAAACGGGCAGGAAGCAATGGTAAAATCGGGCCATGTGTGTGTGTGTTGAGAGGGGTGAGTAACCAGGCAACTGGTCAATGAATAATGAGATGCTGAAATCAGCCAATTATATTTCTGCAGCAAAGAAAGGCCAATACAAGACAGAATGAGCCAGAAATAGTCCAGCGCAGGAACAGATACTCTGATGAAGTGTCCAGTCCAAATCCTATATGAATGACTTTATTGGCAACTCTCTGGCAGGATTCTGTTCTTTGTCAAAAGGAGAATTTCTGAGGGGCAGGATTGAGATTGAAGGGGGTGACAGTTACTCACTGGTTATAACTATCTGCGTGTGACCACCAACTATCATATCAAACCAGCATCTGTTCTCTTTTGAAGAACAGAATTTAGACTGGAGAACAGGGATAGATACTTAAATGTCTTCTTGCTTCATCAGTTGTTTGCATTTAGAAACAAAGGGTTGTGAATCTGTGGAATTCTCTGCCCAGTGAAGCAGTTGAGGCTCCCTCATTGAATGTTTTTAAGGCAAGGATAGATACATTTTTGAACAAGTAAAGGAATTAAGGGTTATGGTGAGTGGGCGGGTAAGTGGTGCTGAGTCCAGGAAAAGATCAGCCATGATCTTATTGAATGGTGGAGCAGGCTCGAGGGGCCAGATGGCCTGTTCCTGCTCCTAGTTCTTATGTTCTTAACACTTTTCTTCTGCACTTTTTCTTCACAAAATCAGTATCATTGTAGGTAAAATCCTGTAAGGGTGCATTTTCAATTATCAGTGTTGCTGAACTTGTTCCTGATTCTTCGTACTTTGCAGATATTTTAAAGATTTTTCAATGCTGAAAAAGAACATTCACCTGAAGCTTTTGTGACCAGTAGTTTTAAAAATATTTTCAGAATGGTTTCCACATTTGGAAAGATTGCAGCCAATCACAAGTCTGTACAAATTGGCCCTTCGTCTCAAAGCAGAGGCATCAGTATCGATGAAATGAATAAATTGTTTCATTTCAGCTTCAAAAAGCTATGTGTTTATGTCCTCCCGATAGAATTCAGTTAATCTCTTCCTGCAGTGGCTCTTAGCATTCTTATCCAAACTTCTGTTGAGAAGCATGGAAAATAATTCAACAGTTTTCTTCAGAGATTCACTTCTACCCTGCAATTGCACCATTATTGTGTCACAAATAACATGGACAATGATGAGCTTCTCTTTCCCTTTTAAAGTGATTTAATTGTCTCTAGTTCCATCAGAAAAGACTTCCTGCAACTTGTAGACTGTACATCATCAGAGGGACCTGTATTATAGAACATAGAACATTACAGCACAAACAGGCCCTTCGGCCCTCGAGTTGCGCCGATCACATCAACCCCACCAATCTCTAGACCTATCTATAACCCCCAATCCCATTAAACCCCATATACTCATCCAGAAGTCTTTTAAAGACCCCAGCGAGTTCGCCTCCACCACCGATGACGGCAGCCGATTCCATTCACTCACCACCCTCTGAGTGAAAAACTTACCCCTAACATCACCTCTGTACTTCCCTCCCCGCACCTTAAATCTGTGTCCTCTCGTAGCGACCATTTCAACCCAGGGAAATAGCCTCTGAGAGTCCACCCTATCTATTCCTCTCAACATTTTATAAACTTCTATCAAGTCGCCTCTCACCGTATTCTGTGTTAATGTTAGTGCCTCTGCTTCCACTGAAATATAGTCATGTAAAACTTCACAACTAAACTTCTAAACTGAGGCTGACAATTGTGCAGCATTCAATGAAGTTGTATCAATATTTTGCAGTGATTAATTGATGACATTGATCCTTTGAAGTCAGTGGTTCCACAAAACAGTAAAAACAGCAATTTTATAGTTTTCAAGCTTCTCTGCAATGGGTTTGCTTCAGCTTTCAGATGTGTTTTTCTGAATTTAATGCAGCACGTCTGATAAAACATTCCTTTATATTGACCCCCTCAATGGCCAGTGCCTCCTCCTCTTTAAAGGCCTCACAAAGGCTGTCACCTCGATGTAACGTCAGTAACCTCACTGTTACCTCAGGCTGCTAGGCCAGAACGTCAGAAACCTGGCTTCTGTTTAATAAAGGAAAGTTTGGAAACTTTAGGCCAGACAATCAGGAGATGAGATCAGCCATGATCCTATTCATAGAATCATAGAACCCTACAGTGCAGAAAGAGGCTCTTCGGCCCATCAAGTCTGTACCAACCACAATCCCACCCAGGCCCTACCCCACATACTTTACCCTGCTAATCCCTCTAACCTAAGCATCCTAGTCCACCAAGGGGCAATTTTTTTTAGCATGGCCAATCAACCTAACCCGCACATCTTTGGGAGGAAACTGGAGCACCCGGAGGAAACCCACACAGACACGAGGAGAATGTGCAAACTCCACACAGACAGTGACCCGAGTCGGGAATCGAAGCCAGGTCCCTGGAGCTGTGAAGCAGCAGTGTTAACCCACTGTGCCACCGTGCCGCCCATATTGAATGGCGAGTAGGCTCGAGGGGCCAGATGGCCTATTCCTGCCCCTAGTCCTTACGTTCTTATGACAGGCCTGACCTCAGTGAGCTCACTCAGAGCCAAGCGGCTTCCTCCAGTTCTTATGGTTAAGGGGAGGGGATAAGTAATGAGGGAGAGAGAAAGTGAAGGATGCATTAGGGGCGGATTCTCCCACCTCCCCCCATAGTTGGGATTTTCCAGTCCCGCTGCAGTGAACGGATTTGGCTGGGTGCCAAATTTCCCACTACCACTGGCAGCAGTGGTGGGGGTGGAGCGGTGGGGGGGGAGAGGCACTTGAGCCAGAGGATTTCTACCTAAATGAGTGAGAGTCAGAGAAGGTGGAGTGCAGCATAGGAGAGTGACTTCTATCCGAGTGCATCCATTCTACGTAACTGAAACAGCCTGAGTGAGACCTTCAGTTCTGGTCAATCTGCTCGCAAGTCACCACCAGCTCACAATGTCTGGGACAATTTTCCTGCTCGAAGAGATCTCCACCAATCAGAGCCAATGTTTGCTTGCTGATAGGCTCTAGGGTTACCAGGCTCTGATTGGTATTCCCAAAGCCACCTCTCAGTATGTGCCCCCCCCCATTGGCTGCAGTGCTGTTTCACTGTGAGTCCTCCTCTGGTTGGGGGCAGTTGGTGAAGATTTTGATTTGATTTATTATTGTCACATGTATTAATATACAATGAAAAGTATTGTTTCTCGCATGTTATACAGACAAAACAATACCATTCATAGAGAAGGAAAGGAAAGAGTGCAAAATACTGTTACAGCCATAGCTAAGGTGTAGAGAAAGATCAACTTAATTCAAGGTAAGTCCATTCAAAAGCCTGACAGCAGCAGGAGAAGCTGTTTTTGAGTCGGTTGGTACGGGACCTCAGATTTTTGTATCTTTTTCCAAAGGAAGAAGGTGGAAGAGAGAATGTCCGGGGAGCGTGGGGTCCTTAATATGCTGGCTGCTTTGCCAAGGCAGCGGGAAGTGTAGACAGAGTCAATGGATGGGAGGCTGGTTTGCGTGACGGATTGGGTTACAACCTTTTGTAGTTCCTTGTGGTCTTCACTGTGCCTGACTAAAGCTGCCTCGCCATGCTATTTTATTAGACGGCTGATGCAGGGCAGCTCTGGAGACCAGCTTGGAGTCGAATTTGCAAGATTCTCAGGTTATCAATATAACAACGTACACAGTTATTTCTGAGCTTCAGTTTCAGTCCGTCAATGTACTCCCTCAGTAAAGCACAAATAAAAAAACATTAAATAAAGCTCTCTAAGCTCTGTCATTAAATAAAGAAAAGCTGTTATCCAGAAACTGGAGGATATTTGGAGGGAAATATTGCCCTTCCAGCATACAGTCCCTGGTGACACGACCATTGGAATAATGTAATGGCCAAGGAAGGCTCATGTTTTCTGGGCGCGTTTACCACTTGGTCTGGAATCGCTCTCTGCCACACCATCTGACTGGTCTAATCAGAACATTTCTAATAAAAGTGTTGTGTCAGAAATTTGCCATTCAGTCCAATGATGTTGAAAGGCTATGAGTGAATTAAGTTCTGAAAGATAACACCATGATCTGTAAGATTACCCCGTGCAAAGCAAGTGTAATATTCTTCCAATTGTCCAAATCTACTTCAACTTTATAGTTTAATTTATGATCAAGTTTCCTCCAAACCTATTGCAGCCAAATAAATGTAACCAGCAGATGTTTCCTGAATTGTCGGGTTATGTATCACATTGGGCTCCGAGTTTCTTTGGAGAATTTACTTCTCTGTAGCCCTACCCATTGAAACATTGGCATTCCTGTCAAAAGCTTCACTACAAACTGGAACTGATGATTAATTGCAAATTAATCTGAGAAGAAGCATTCAATCTCCCAGGTCTGTTTGTGACATTTTGGCTGAATTCCGACTGCAGTTAGTTTCAAAGCTTTGTGAAATAACCATTCTTTTGGCTGTCTGGAATGACCCCAGCTCTGAACCACACTCTTCAGCTGCATGGCAATCTGGAAACAGATCTGCTTCATTCAAGTCCCTGTTCTACATCAGACGGAGCTTCAGAGAATTGGTTACACTCCAAGATCTCCTCTGTGTTTGCAGTAGGACTGGAAACGGCCAAACAGATCAGTCACTCACTATCCTCCATTACCTCTGCAATAACCGCCTGATGCCAATTCAATTACTGACTTCTATCCAAACCACCTCCATTGCACAAGAGTTCCCAAACTGACTCAACTACAGCAGAAACATGGTGTAAGTTGCCGGTGAACCAACCTGCAGCTAAAGCCCTTGCCTAGCAATTCTCTCCCTAAGCCTCTCTGTTACTCTCTCCAAGAAACACACATTCAAAACTACTACTCAGCTAAAGGCAAAATTGCTGCAGATGCTGGAATCTGAAATGAAAAAAATGCTGCAAAATATCAGCAGGTCAAAGGGTCATCTGGACTTGAAACATCCTTACAGACGCTTCCAGACCTGCTGAGATTTTACAGCACTTTCTACACTCCTGGTTATCCTGCTTAACATCTCCTTTTGATGCTCGGTGTCCAGTTTGGTTTGATAGTGCTTTTGTGACACATCTTGGTTACTAAGGCTCAACATGAACGGAACCGGACCTGACATTAACTCTGCTTCATTCTCCATAGCTGCTGCCAGACCTGAGCTGTTTCAACAAATATTTTGCTCCTGTTTTGGTACAATGTGGTGTGATGTAGGTATTAATGCTCCTCATTGGTAGCATCCTTTTCAGACAAACCTTAACAGATGAAGGCCATTTCCCACTCCGTTTAATTGATAGCCAACAAAATTTTGAAATAACTTCTCAGAGGCCGATGTCCTTCACCAGATTCTTTTTATTTACAAACTCTGTTCCACTCCCTTGAGTCTTCCAGGTTTGAAGTAAGAATCTGAGTGCCAGTGCACCTGACACTCCCATATTTATATACAGGTGAGGCTCCCAGATTGAGCAGGCGATTCTGACCTCAATCAGGGAGCTCATTCTCCAAGAGGCCGACCTCTTCATTTCACCCATTTCACCCCTCGACCCCAAGTCTGATGAACCTCGGCGGTTCACATGCCTCATGGGTCTCTTGTGACATTTCAATGATGGGTCTAGATCCTCCAACTCGGCGTCTGACATGGGAAGGGTGTATCTAACAAGCACCCGTCTCTTACAACGCGAGTGCTGGAGTTCTGGTTCATTCCCTCTGGAGGTAGAGAGTAGCCAAGGCTTCCTCTCCAGTATTCATTTCGGACTCTAAGATCCTAACGACGGGCGACGGAGAACCGGGGAGGCCGGAATGGGAGGACGCTCCTGACTCTTGGTCCACTGGGCACACTTGGCTCTGGGATGAACTGTGATTTCAAGCGTGCACCTGATCCAGGAGCTGTTTCTGGGTAGCCTCACCCAAGCATATTTTGTAGGGTACAGATCCTGTCCCAGAGTCCACCGTTTCTGAGAACTTTAGCCATCCTTTATCACCAGCCTCCAACTGTCTCTCCACGTTGCTATGGTCATGACCTTTGCATTGGGTTTCTTGTTTCTTTTCCCACCCTCTGCCTCGCTCAGGTTTGGAAAAAGCAAATTTAACCTTGTGCAGAGTTGTCTGTCCATGAGTAATTCTGCAGGTGCTCTTCCATTTGTGGCATGGGTGAGTGGGGGGGGGCGGGGGGGGGGGGGGTGGGCGGTGTTGTTGTTCTGTAGTCTCAAAATATCCAACAGGAGAGCTTGGTGCCACTGATGCTGCCGGCTGTTTTACTGAACCTGTTTTAAAGTCTAGACCGCTCTCTCCGTGAGGCTGTTTGATGATGGATGGTTTGGTGCTGTGCTGATTTGTCAAATCCCATCGACCTCATGAATTGGGCGAGCTCCTGGCTGGTGGAAGCCGATCCATTATCACAGACCAGCACCTCCAGGATCTTAGAAAAGGAGGTGCAAAGTTTCTGTACTGTTAATTGTTGTGGTTGCCGAATGCACCCATGGACATCCGTCCAATTGTACTGGGCCTCCACTGTCCACCAAGGATGTCAAGGAATTGGGCCTGCATAACCCACGTACAGCCATTCCCATGGGAGTAGGGGGAGCTGCTGGGGGCAGCTGGCATTCCTGGCACTGGCACACAAGACACCGCAATGTCTGTGTCCATTCTGGGCCACAAAACACAGCTTCTGGTCAGCATCTTGATTTTGGACACTCCTGGGGTTGCCTGTGATGTAGTTCAGGCAGTCTGGAACACTGACCTGATTCAGAATAACCACCACTCACATCCCCCATAGCAGCATTCCATCTTCTACCGTGAGCTGCTCTCTTCTACTGCAATAAGGGTGGAATTGGGGAAGTATTGGCCATTTCCGTTTCCCCTGTCAGTACTAAGTGTTTAACTTTTGCAAGGACTGAGTCCATTTGCATCCAAAGATCTTTATTATGTCCGGCCACTGAAGGGTACCCAGAAAATCCACAGTCATTCCTGTCTCTTCTACTCGGGGTACCATGGCTGGGGTGTCTGCTAAAGGCAGCCACTTAAGGCATCCGAGTTTGCCACTCAGCCTCCTGGCAGGTGCTCCAACTGACTGTTGTAGGTGACCAATAATAAAACCCAACGCTGAATATGGACCAATGCTTTCAGAGGGGAAAGAATTAGCAGGAACCTGAGGAGCGACTTTCCTACAGAGAGGGGTGATACGTGTGAGGAATGAGCTGCCAGAGGAAGTGGTTGAGGCAGGACATTGACAACCTTTTAAAGGCATTTGGACAGATACATGGATAGGAAAGGTTTAGAGGGATTTGGGGCCAAATTGAGGCAAATGGGGTTAGCTTAGCCTGGGCATTTTGGTTGCCATGGACCCGTTTGGGCCAAAGGGCCTGTCTCCATGCCGTACATTCTATGATTCTACGAATACAATTTCCGGACTAATAAGGATTTCCTACAGTTCCTCCTTCATGCTAAACCCTCTGTCCCTGAGTATTTCTGGAAGGTTATTTGTGTCCTCCATAGTGAAGACAGATCCAAAGTATTTGTTCAGCTGCTCTGCCATCTCTTTGTTGCCCATTATGAGTTCACCTAATTCTAACTCTTTTCTCATCTTAGCTATAAGTGTAACATTACATTCTCTGCACTCCTTCATCTCCTTCTCGATGAACGGTGTGCTTTGTCTGTATAGCGCACCAGGAATAATACTTATCACCGTGTGTTAATACATGTGACAATAATAATCAAATTGTAAGGGACCTACATTTGTCTTCACCAGTCTTTCTCTCTTCGCATGTCTATAGAAGCTTTTGCAGTCAGTTTTTATGTTTTCTACAAGCCTACTCTCGTGTTCTATTTTCCCATTCTGAATTAAACCCTTTGTCCTCCTCTGCTGGATTTTAAATTTCTCTCAGTCTTTTTTGGGCCAATTTATCTGCCTCCTCTTTAGCTTAAACACTATCCCTGTGACACAGTGAGCACGTGATCCTTGTTTCGGTCTTACACCACTTGTTGAAGTTCATCCATACGGGGAAGTGATGGTCTAGGGTTATTATTGTTAGTCTATTAATCCAGAAACTCAGCTGATGTTCTGGAGACCTGGTTTGAATTCTGCCACAGCAGACTGTGGAATTTGAATTCAATAAAAAATATCTGAAATTAAGAATCTACAGTTGATTTTGGAAAAATCCATCTGGTTCACTAATGCCCTTCAGGGGAGGAGATCTGTGGTCCTTAACCGGTCTGACCTACATGTGAGTCCAAAGCTACAGCAGTATGGTTGACTCTGAACTGCCCTGCAAGGGTGACTAAGGATGGGCAATAAATGCTGATGTGGAGATGCCGGCGTTGGACTGGGGTAAACACAGTGAGAAGTCTCACAACACCAGGTTAAAGTTCAACAGGTTTATTTGGTAGCAAACGCCACTAGCTTTTGGAACACACTGTTCCGAAATTGTTCTGTACAGAACTCTCACTCACCTGATGAGGAACAGCATGTTCCGAAGGCTTGTGGCGTTTACTATCAAATAAACTTGTTGGACTTTAGACTGGTGTTGTGAGACTTCTTTCAATAAATGCTGGCCAGCCAGTGACATCCATGTCCCATGAATGAATTTTAAAAAAGTGTTCCCAAGTCTGTCATTGCCTACCCACTGTCAATCCCTTAAGTATCCTTTGACAGCTTATCCAAGCCAATGCACATCTCATACCATCAAAGTTAGCTTTCCTCAAGTTCAGGACCCTAGTCTCAGACTTAACTGTGTCACTCTTCATCTTAATGAAGAATTCTACCATATTATGATCACTCTTCCCCAAAGGATTTCACTCGTTGTGCTAATTAATTTTTTTATGTTCTCTCTGTGTTCATGAATAAACTTTGTCTGATAAAAGCCAAAAGCTTCCTCGTGACTCACTTGCCTCATATCTACAGGCAGATACATTATGCTCACCCAAATACCAGATTCAAATGTCACACAGTGAGCACGTGA